>MVBO01000149.1:0-35662 GCA_002261195.1 Bifiguratus adelaidae
AACGGAGCAGGCGGTGCTCTGGGCGTTGGAGGTATAGCACGACTCATTACGTTGCCGATCAAGTTGTTGATTTGAGCTTGGACACTCATTCACAGGCTGGCTACCGTCACATTGATACCGCTTCATGCTACTACAATGAAGAATCTGTTGGCACTGCTGTTAGAAAAAGGTAAGAGAAGAGTGAGCCTGTCTAGCGATGCTGTGACTCAGTCTGACCCTTTTTAGCGGCATCCCTCGGGAACAGGTAACCTCGCACATATTTTGCTCAACAACGTCTCTGAATGCCCTAACCCCATAGATATTTATTACCACCAAACTTTGGGATGACATGCATGGTTACGAAAACGCAAAGAAAGCCCTCGACATCTCGCTTCGGAAATTGCAAATGGACTATGTTGATCTATACCTGATTCACTCCCCTTTGCCCGGGAAGAAACTGCGTACAGAGAGTTGGAAGGCTCTTGAGGAGCTTCAGAAGGAGGGCAAGATCAAATCCATCGGTACGTGCCATCCCGACTGTAGCGCTTGATATCTCATGCGTTCTCTTTGAAGGTGTCTCCAACTATGGCGTTCATCACTTGAAAGAGCTGCTCTCCGTTTGTACGGTGAAGCCTGTCATCAACCAGATCGAGGTATGTAGACCATTGGTGATCGCGCGGAGGGTTCTCACCCATGATGTCAAGATTACACCTTATTCTACCCGTCAAGACATCGCTGATTTCTGCGCTCAGCACGACATCAAGGTCGAGGCTTATTCTCCCTTGACCATGGGCATCAAGGTGAGACATCACAGATGGGTGCATATGTGATGATGCTCAAAAAGATGCACTAGCTCAAGGATCCCAAGTTGGTCAAGATCGCCGAGAGAATCGGTCACGGTGTCTCGACCGCTCAGGTGCTGATACGCTGGTATGTGAATACTTCACAGTACGGGAAGAATGTAAACTCATGGTTTCCACAGGTCATTGGAGAAGGGTTATATCCCCTTGCCCAAGTCCGTTACCCAATCGCGGATCATTGCCAATGGCAATGTCTTTGACTGGTCATTGTCGGAGGAAGACATGAAGGCTTTGGACAGCTTGAACGAGAACTTGGTGACCGAATGGGATCCTACTCATTGCGCTTAAAGTCACTAGATGTCGTATAGAGAAAGAAAAACACAGCGCATCGTATCAAAAACAATGAAGATTAAAGAACAGGAAAATTGACAGATATGAGTACATGTCCAAAAGATCAACTGCGCATCTCCAGGATGCATCTCGCTTCGTAGCACTTTATACAGGATGAGGAATGCTATCTGCAATGCATTAGCCAATCAAAAGTAGTCACCATAGGCGTGGTCGGCGCCGTTACCTCGGGGCGTCGACCGACCGTGGTTCCAATCATTCGGCGTCTGATCGTGATAATTAGATGAAGGCTTCTGAGCATATTGACGCTCAGTTGGAACAGGTGACATTGTATAACTGGGTGCGTGTTGGTGTGCCGGAGATGCCATCTCATGCATTGGATAGACATTATCATCATGATAGTCGGAGCCGTAATTTGAGGCTGTGTATCCATATGGACTGGGCTTCTCTGCGTGGTCAAGTAAACGATGGCTGCCTTCAGATCCTGCTCGTTGGTGCTGCGTAGTGTGCATGCTTTCGGGTTGATAATAGTAATCACTTCCGGCTTGACTGTGATGATCTTGTACACCATACTCATAACCGTAATAGTCATTTTCATAACCATACTCTGAAGCCGGGCCATAAGTGTCCGTGGCCTTATGGTATACGGGTGCAGGATAAGCATGATGATAGTAGGGATCGTTATACCTGTCGCCGGCGTAATCTTTCTCAGTCAGGACCTCCGTCAAATCAGGTAGAGTAGGTTGAACGCCCTCCAGAGGTGGACTGCCCTTCTTATTGCGCTTAGTCTTCCCTTTGGCGCGTTCTTTTTGTTGCTTGGCTAACAGCTCTGTGATTCTATTTCGAGGATTTTGGTTACCGCTGTCAATCACTACGCCTGCACCCACCTTTTGTCAATGTTGTGACAGCAGTACTCCTTCAAGTTGCCTTGGATATGACTGAGCAGTGGCAGATATATCAACATGGCAGTCACCAATTGAATCATGGAGAAGATCCACATGAGACAAGTGAAGAACATCTGAGAGATAAAGTTAGAGCTGGCGTAAAGCGATCCAAATCGAAACTCACCAGCACTAGGGTGAACCGAGCAGACCAAGTTTTAAAAAATGTATAGAATAGCTGGTGGAAAATCGACTGCCATGTCTGTAGAGCACTCTGATTGCTGACCAGCTGCGAAACACTGACCACATTTTGAATTCCCTTAAAGATACTGAAAAGTGTGAGCCCGGCAACCGCTTGACGCGGACCTTCCGCAAACAGCACACGCTTCCAACCTAATGCAAACAGATAAGCGTCAAGTCATGATCAGCATCATGAAAACGTACTCTTCAAGGAAAAAAAAACAAAGAAGGCCAGTTCATCAGAGATCCGCTTGGACCGATGAATCTTCTGAAAGAAACAATAATAGTCGTAGCCTTTCAGGCTGTAGTAGCGCGAGACAATGATTGATGTGAACGCATATGAAATGTCCCTTGACTCGATGATCATACGAGCTTTTCGAACGTCGATGGCAAGCAGAATAAAAGACAATGCTATACAACCGACGTAAACCCATTTAGGAACGGCTGAGCTGATGCCAAAGCTGTTGAGGTATGTTGTGGGGTTGATGGCCGAGGACCACTGCGTATCCAAGCATGTGTCAACAAAACATCCATATATAAACGTCAGCAACTTACGCCTGAACCAGACACCAACAGATATCCTGCTGTCCACAGGTCGGCCATATACACAAGTATGGCCTTGAGAACAACAAGAAAGACAAACATGTATCGAAAGTTCATCCATAGGCTGCTGTCGTGAAACTCTTCCACGTCCACAAAGTCAAACTTGTGATCTTGAATCTGCTCTCGCTTCCATGTGGGTCCGTTGCCCATGGTGGCCTAGAGATAAGCGTCTCCGCGACTGAGAAGGAACGGTTGGGGAGTATATGTGAGCAAGGGATCCGACTAGTGTCGTCAATCGCCTCTACACGGCAATAGAATGAGTGGAAAGGGTATGCAAGGTGTCCAAGAGGGAGCAAACGAGAGAGAGAGAGAGGATAGCCAAGGCTTGTGCCCCGCTATATAGGGAGGTATGAGCACTTCTAAATTTGGCAAAGTTAATGATGCGTTTTGACAGTGCGAGAGCTCTAACACGCCTATGCTGGTGCGTGGTAGGGTATATGCTGGGTTCAGGAGGCGATAGAGCAAAGTCTTACTGCTGTGCATAACGTTGATCCTCGTTCCTTGACACTTGAGTGCCATGCACGACTCATGCGTGTGTAACATGAAATGAGCCAATCAGCGTTGTTAGTGAGATGACGGCCAGGTTCTAGATGATTAGAGCTTTTTCCATGGGTGGTCTACCATGCCATGGTTGGCGCGGACCATTTTGGATAGCGGCTTCGGCAGAAGGTGGCAGGAGCGATGATCATGTACACGGTCAGTGCAATCTCACTCTGCTGGCTATTGCCCGACACATGCACCATCGTGCATTCCTTAGGGTGCAAAAAGATTTCCGATGGCAATGGAGGCATGGAATCTCGCATTATACATGCCATGGTTGCGCTAATTCAATACAAACTTCTTACGTTGTTTATCCTATACTTGCGCTATCCCGATAGTCGCCTGCAGGCTCCAAAGGCGTCAAAATTTCCACACGCTCCACCAAATTCAGGGTCATGCGCGCAAGATCGGGAACGTTTTAAGTACACTTGCCTGAACCCTTTTTCTTCATTACAAAAGGCCGTCTTTATATTTAGGCCTGCTCTATCATGTATCAAGAGTGCATGTTGAAGGGGTACTCTATGACATAACGGTCGATTTCAGAGAAATCCAGCATTGCGACATGTCTATCCACAAGTCCGCGTCTATGAACGACTACACGGCTCGTTCTACTCGTTATCACTTGCACTGCGTCCTTCTCCTCTTGACACTTTTGATTGCCAACAGCACTGCAGCCCTTACGTTACCTTCTTCGCCCCACTCGCGCTCTATGGCACGCCTCAATGTCCAGTTGGCCAAAGGAGTATCCGAAACTATATCACCCCTCTTGGCGCTGTCTGGGAAGCAGGCGCGTTCATCATTGGCTCAAGCCATCGAAGATGACTGGGAATTTGAATGGGTTTTAGATGAATGATACCCCCTTGAAAAATGACCGGCAAGTCCCGCTTTTCCGCAACAACTGCCTCTTGGCTTGTATATATCAGTGCTCTTAGCGAACCTTTACTCTTCTCTATCATGTATATATTTGACGTCTATATACACTGGACGAGGGCGTTCATGTGGCGCTTTGCGACTTTGTAAGATGCCGATGCCGATGCTTATGTGATGTCGTTGTGTCACCCCTGAAACCTGTGGGGTTGTAGCTCGTGATTCATATCTTGGTTTGACGTTCCCCGGTGCCCTGGAAGGCTCAATCTGATCCGTTCATTGACCAAATGTGCGCTTCTTGAATTGGCTACCATATACACACTGTCAATGTCAATGGTTGCAAAAGAGAGTCATCCAATGCTCTCAAAGTGAAGCACCTTTTTGCCTTCGCAATTCCTATTTTGGGAAGATTCTTCCCTTGCCGACCACGAATCGACCTTTTAGAGAAATGACGCTTCGTCTCTGGCACGTATAAAGAGTGGGCTTCTCTTGAGGCAGGCTTCACTGCTCGCTTATACCTCATAACCTGCGTGCCTGCCTTTCTCGAAATCCTCATTTACAACTCGCAACGTGAACTGCGCGAAATTTTGTCATGCCGCAAGAAACTGCTACCTATACCCACGGTCATCACGAGTCGGTACTACGCTCGCACAGCTGGCGTACGGCCGCCAACTCGGCAGGATATCTCCTCAGCTCGCTCAAGCCGGACATGAAGATCTTGGACGTTGGTTGTGGTCCAGGTACGATAACTGTGGATTTGGCAGCGCTGGTGCCTGAAGGTCAAGTGATTGGTCTAGAGTACGCACCCGCTGTGCTGGATCAAGCGCGTGCTCTTGCCCAGGAACGTGGATTGAATAACATACAATTTGCAGTGGGAGATGTTCATACACTGGATTATCCTGATCACACCTTCGATGTCGTGCATGCCCATCAAGTGCTTCAACATGTGGGGGATCCGGTGCAGGCATTGCGGGAGATGCGTCGCGTCACCAAAGTGGGTGGAATTGTTGCGGTACGGGATGCGGACTATGCATCCATGACCTGGTATCCCGAGACAGACATGACTGAATGGCAAGATTTGTATCAAAGGGTTGCTCGCGCTAACGGCGGTGAACCTAATGCTGGACGCCGGCTCCACGCCTGGGCCCGACAAGCTGGATTTGACCGAGCTGCTATGACCGCTACTGCTGGTACATGGTGCTACAACACGCCTTCCGAGATCGCCTGGTGGAGTGGCCTTTGGGCTGACCGCACCGTTGCTTCCTCGTATGCCAAGCTCGCTGTAGATGGCGAACATGCCACACAAGACCAATTGGAGCGCATCGCGGAGACATGGAGGAAATGGGGTGCCGAGGAAGATGCGTGGTTCATTGTACCTAATGGAGAGCTTCTCTGTCGCGTGTAGTTTAGACAATCAATACATTGGTGTGTAAATCTATCGGATATGTCACGTTTGCTTCGAAGGCACGAATCTTGAATGCCTGGCGCTTTACGCTAAGGCTCGGGGAATGATGCAGCAAAGATCAAGGTGAGTGAATCGACCACTTGCCGAGTTTCCGGAACCATAGGTTAAGAGCACAATCACATGTATTAGACATACGTCAATCAGGACATGTAGGGCGGCACGTACGACGGAGAACTGACCGCGACGGTGAGCCGCGAGCGCGTCCCTCCGCTGCTCCGTGACTGAACCATGGCTGATTTGGTAATTTTTTTCGTTTGGATGATCCATTGGCCGAACTTTTACGCCGATTGCGGAGAACATCTGTAAACTCGGTTTCGGATCGTTGCTTAGAGTTGCCTGTTGCAGCACCAAAGACGTAAATCATTGCCCATCCAAATAAATAGTAGCAGGATTGATGGCTTGATCCGCGCAATGAGCGATCAGATCCAAAGGGGCTGAAATTATATATCAACCAGAAGCACAGGATGGGACCTTGTTGCTGCGATGCGGAAAACCAACCTACTTGGTCATATAGTTGCTGCAATTAGCCTTTTCGCCAGCGTCCAAGCTTCGCTAAGCAGGCTGTTGACTGTACGTTCAATCCCCTCTACCAGTACCACCAACGACACCGGTCAAATGACCTGGGACACTCACTCGCATTTCATCTGAGTACTGATAATATGGTAAGCTGCCGACATTTGCTTAACGAAACGCAAGTTTAACGAGGTCTTCTTTCGAATTGCAGGCTATCATGTCAATACAACGGACTGTCGTATACTTAAAGAATGTTGCTAACTTGTGCATCATTTATGCGATCTATGTGGTCTACATTACAGTGCTGGTATAAAGGCAGTTCAACCTAGGCATTTTTGGACTCTTCAACTTTAGTCTCTCAAATCTATCCTCCAGAGGAATTCCCTGTTCCAGATCACCAGGACGATAAAGCGCTTCCGGTGGTAATGATGATACAGCGGTTGACACATTGGCAGAATTGGCCACAACCTCTGCGACATCTACCGCTTGTGCCTCTCCATCGGCTCCCTGTTCGGCCTTTTCGGCACTGCCACCCTTGGTGTCACCGGTGCCAACTTTCTTGCACAATTCATGATGTTGCACAAACCAAGTAGCAATAAAAAAGAGGGCACTGCATGGAATGAGCATGGTATTGACCGCTCGCAATGCGTCGACATAGGTTTGAATAATTGCTTGTTTGGCTACCGGATCACTGATCTGCTGAATATAGTCAAAGCTTGATTCCGCTGAAGTTAGGGTGACATCGATGTGATTAGCCGAGAGAGTAGCCGCGAGATTGTTTGAAAGTGAATTATTAAAGAGCGCAGAGGCAATGGCGATGCCAAAGACACCACCGATGGTACGGAAGAAGTTGTTCATGGCAGTGGTGGTGGCGATACTGCAAGAATTGGCACATAAGTTTGAGCTCTTACAAAGCGAGGCAACCTACTGCGCACTTACTCTCTGTAAGGGACACTACTCTGTGCAGCAATGATCAAAGTCTGAGAGCTGGCGCCAATACCTATGCCCACGAGCAAAAGAAACCCGATTTGATCACCGCGAGTTGAGATCGCGTCCAACATGTGTATAAGAACGCTGCCAGCGGTAACACATGCACCGCCTAACCAGAAGAAGATCCGATAACGACCAGTTTTCGAGACCAAGATTCCAGAGACGATAGACGTAATGATGAGACCGAGCAGAAAGGGCAACAGTTCTAAACCTGAACTTGTAGCCGAGTCACCGCGAACGACTTGAAAATAGATTGGTAAATAATAGAGCCAAGTATAGAAGGGAAAGCCGAGGAAGAACATGGCCAGGAAGGTCGCAAGAGGTGTACGTAGCCGAAATAACCGCATGGGTACCACAGGTTCGTTCGCATATCTGGCTTCCCAGATAATAAAACCAATCAAAACGACCCCGCCGACGACAAAACATGAGACAATTGCGCTGGAGTTCCATGCAAACTGATTACCACCCATCTGTACTGCCAAAAGAATACACACAACGCTGCCGACCAAAAGAAATGTTCCAAACCCGTCAATACGCTTGAACTTCGCTCGAGTGTCGCCGGTAACCGGGCGAAGCTTCAAGAAGAGAACCGAAACTACGATAGTGATGGCACCGACAGGCAAGTTGATGTAAAAGCACCACCGCCATGAAACGTGATCAGTAAAGACTCCACCAAGCTTTGGAAAATGGTCATTGACAAGATCTGGCCGACACATAAGGCAACTTACCAGTGGACCCACCACAGTCGCCACACCTGCCATCGCACCAATTGCACCCTGATATTTGCCACGATCACGCAGCGATACAATGTCTGAGACGATAATGCTATTCATCGCCGAAATACCACCTCCGCCGATTCCTTGGATCGCTCGAAAGACAATCAACATGATGATATCCTGACTAGCGCCGCTGATGATGCTGCCACCAAGGAATGTGCTGAGGGCAAACAAGTACAATGTTCGACGCCCAAAAATGTCGGAGAACTTGCCATAGAGTGGAGCGCATACTGTGGAGGTGAGCATATAACTCGTGGGTACCCATCCAATTTGCGAGCTGGCGTTGAATGTTGAGGCAATATTCGGCAGCGCCGTGGACACAATGGTCAAATCGGTTGCGCTAACAAAAACGGCGAGTGCAAGACCCAAATATACCATGGCAAGCTTGACTGGCGGCAAGACCACCGACTGATCTTGCCATGTCGGCTCTTTTTTCAGCTTTGGCATCTTATTAAGCTCCAACGACTCCGTAGTATCTGACATGTTGGATGACAAGTGGAATGCACTCCAGGCATCCACCGATATTTATCTCGCCTCGACATGCTATGCCGCGACCCAAGGCCGCGAAGCACTGCCTAAAGCCGCGATAAGAATGAATTAATTAATTGCTTTACTTCCCATCGCCGTTGCTTTGCAAGCGTTGGCAATGGATGGTGTATTAATGCCGTGGTGGAGGACAGACGCATGGCTTTTCATCATGAACATGTCGATCGATTCGATTCGATGCGCATTGATTCATGAGCTTTTGCACGATCCAAGTCATTTCAAATTCAATGGAATTCACATCGTTTCGCGAGGCAAGCAATGCTAGAATGCGAAAAGGTTTAATGGTATCTTTCTGCTAGCGCTTAAGAGCATGTTGCAAACGTTGCAAGCGTGGAATGCCTGGAACCATGGCAGCCTTCCTTTGATCAAGCTTCAAATGTGGCTACTGAACCCTAACCCATTAACGGTCTGCGCAACAAGTAAAGGTGCCTCCTGTCCTGTTCTAGCACTCTTTGACGGCGCATCGCCTTGTCATGACCTGTTGTTGCTACGGCATACCCGGAGCATGACAGGAGAGATATCAGACGTTGATTTCGAGACAAGTTCTAACGATGCCGCTTCGCCAATTCCATCCGCATCGGGCAAGAAGAACACAAAGCCTTGCGAGAACTGTAGAAAAGACCGGCGCAAGTGCGTGGTGCTCTTTGAAGTAGGGAACTTTTGCGAAAGGTGTCAAGAGTTAGGTCTGCAATGTCGGTTCGCGAAGCCTTTGCCACGGAAAGACCGTCAAGCTCTCCTGAAGATAGCAAAGCTTGGCCTGCAAGCCGAAACAAACGACTCGGCGCTGGGTCTAAGAAGATCCATGGTGCAAAATGTGGCCTCTCGTAGCGAAGTGGAGATGCTGCAGGAGCGAATGCGCGCATTGGAGGCTGAGATGCAGGCGTTGATCACACACCACAGGGCCCATAGCATCGAAATTCAAGCGCCTCCAGTCAGCATCCTTGATAGTGATACGGATCTTCAAAACTCGAAGATTGAACAGCTCAAGGTTCAGAAAGGTGCAGACATAGACGACTTTTCACAACTGAAATGTCGGGTCGAAGACTACCTCTCGGAATATGCATACTCGTCTCGCTATTCAAATTTAATCAGCGCGCCGAACCATAACAAGCTTTCCTTGTACAGCCTCATCCAGCCAGTTGAGGGCGCGTTAATGCTGGAGCCCACGGAATCACCGATCGCTGAAAATGATGGTCCACAATGGCAAATCACTCTAACGAAAGAAGGTCTGCGCATTTATACCAACATTCGCTCTCTTAATGATCTACACGGCTTTGTAAAGCATGGATCCAACATACTTGGACAACAGCGACAAGGTCTATCATTTCCCTTCAGCTTGGGCAAAATACCACATCCCTTATCCCAGTCATTTGAGCCCGGCTTTTCGAACAGCATATCGCAGAGTGTCTTCTACGCTGATCGTGTTCGAGCAAAAGCTATGCTTAATTGGTTCCACAAATCGGTAACCATGCATAGCCCCATCAACACCGCCAAAACCCTCACCAACATAACTGCTGTGGAAGCGAGTCGCTGGCTTCCACATTTGCTTAACTACTATCTCAACGTGCTCCATCCTCTAATGCCGATCGTCAGCAAAGCACATCTCCTCAACATATATAACAAATCAGCGCAACCAATCACCTTCCCATTTTTCTGTGCGCTCAGCGCTTGTCTTATGGCGGTTCTCTGGTCGGATAAAGAAGCCCTACCCCACTTTCCAAGCAATTTGGCTTACGCTCAACAACTCAGTCATTATTATTTTGTTCAAGCCAGAATGGCCATAGAAGACGGTTTCGACACTCCCAGTATATACAATGTGCTAACTCTCGTCTGCTTAAGAGCTTATCGGTTGATGGATTACGACGCCGACGACAGCAAAATGTACATATCACACGCAACTCGACTCCTTGATGTTATGGAACTGGCAGTCGGAACGAGAAGTTTCTCCGATACAGCTGATATGGAACCGGCGGTAGAGAAAGAACTTTTCACAAGGGCAAGATGGGTCACCTTTTCCATGCCAGTTCGATCTTCCTATTTGCATAGGCGGAAAATCCGACAAATGAGACATGCGCTGCAGTTCTACGAGATCGTGCAGGGACTGGATCCACCGCGACCGCTCGAGTTTGAAGATGCAGCTTCTCAGCTCTGCATCAGGGCTTACGCACATGTCTTGCAGCTATCAAAATGCTTGTTCTGCTCGGACGATGAAAGAGCTGCAATGATATTTCAAGTTCTCGTCAGTGATCGCGAATGGGACGCTGACCTGTGCATGCTGCCTATCGACCAGTACTTACAAGCCGACAAAGCACTGGCGGAATTCTACGACAATCTGGAAGACGATTTAAAATGGGGACATCCATTCGACACGTTGACGGACATTGCAATCGATGCAATGAAGCCCTGTGGGGCGAAAATTCTCCTCATGCAGCAGTTCTACCATGCGCACTTGTGGCGAAACATTCGAATTCTTCCGGCTGATCTCTCTAAATTACCTCCACCAACATCGAGTAAAGCCATTCTCCTCCAACGTGCTCTGCAAACCTCTGTTGCTGCTGCCAACAACGTTTGTGCTATTACATTCCATTCCGCCAAGCATGATCACGAAAGCATAGACTATCACGGTCTTTTGCTCGTTTGTGAACTGCTTTTTTCGGTATCTCAACTTTCTGCAACGCACCCAAAGTTAGCTGAAGAATCGCGACGCCAATTAATTGATGCCGTGACTTTCATCAGAAGCAAAATCACCATGCTCAATGGAGGGAACGTTGCCAATTACACAATCCGGTACCAAGCAAGTGGCGCTTTCTACGAGTGGCTCAAGGGTGCAAGGATCTATGTTGATGTATACAATTCAGATGAATCAGTCGGGAACTCCATGACACCATCTTCGCCTATACCTGCTAGGGCCATTCTGGTGTCATGGCTGTATAAACCTCTCAAGTTCCCCTTCCTCGCACTAATGTAATAACGTAACAGAGCTCCTTCTGTGAAGTTTACCTTTCTAACTCTATGGCTTCGCACTTCCATTCTTTGACTCCCAAGGCCGATATTGCAAAATGATCCTGCGGCTTTGATGGATTTTCTGCAACTCGTGATAATCTTTTGGCCATTGTCAGACTTTTCGCTCCGCCTGAGCCCTGCTGACGCGTAGCGGACGACTCCACCCACATTCATCCACACAGAACGCGGGATCTCCCACTAAATTACGAGTCAGGGGCTATGCAGGGCGTCTCATCTCACGGCATAACCTCGTCTCCTGTCTCCTTCTGCCCATCAACCCATCCTGAACAGATCGTTCCTATTGTTCTTTGACGACTTTTGTGTTATTATTAATGCGCGACGCTGGATCCAATCCTCCCGCAATGGAACCTCGATTTTCTCTGCCTGATTCGACTCCGCGGTCAAGCAAGAAGGAAGTTGTGATTGGAGGTCTGCGAGTGTATGTGTATGGACTGGAAGAACTAACGCACAAGTCCGACGTTGAGGTGGCTGTCCTCTACCTTGCGCACAACCGTACACGAACGTATCTTGTAACGGAAGGTATCGCGCATGAAGTGTTGCACCGCTACCGTAGCGATGGTAGAGCCGGCAAGCCGGAGCTCATTGCCGTCACGTTCAACATGCGCAACCACGGAGATCGGGAGGTAAGGCCATTTTTACCCTATCGAACGACATAGCGTCTTAGGTTTGGCTAGATAAGTGCAGATGCCAACAAAACCTGGAAAGACGGCAATGAAGCTCACGGGTAAGCGAGAGTGAGACCGTCACTTTCAGGAACGCGCTGCCTAACCATAGCGTCTAGCCTTGATCTCCTATCTTTGATTGATGGATCTGCGCAGGACTTTTCATTGGTGCTCAAGTACTTACCCGCGTATCTTCCCTGGTTCAAAAAGTTTTACAATGTTGTTGGAGGTATTTCACTTGGAGGTCACACAGCCTGGCGCATAGCTGCATTGGCCGGTGAACACATTCATGCCATGTGGGTGGTTGTGGGCTGTCCGAACCTCACAAGTCTTCTGCTGAGCCGATTAGGAGTCAATCCGGCTTGTCTCCATACCAGCACCGAGGACCTCTACATGATTCCGTATGATAATCTCTATGCAGCTATGACGGACGAACAGCGTCGCAGATGGCCCCGCCGACTCAGTGAGCTACTTGGAGACTCGGACAGGGCTGTGGATGAGAAATTGCCAGCGCATATTCCATTGCTGTTGCAACATGGAGTGCTTGATCCTCTTGTCCCCTACAAGTACACAGTGCCTTGGGTCGAAGCGCACAAGGATACCCATCGTGTTGAGCTCTTTGTCCAGGAAAACACCGGGCATTCATGTACGAAAGAAATGGTCACTAGGTTTGCTGTGTGGTTAGATGAATTGCTCCAACAGTAGCCGATTGGACGAACTGCAGCAAGTTCGAAAGGAAAGCGGAACTCTGGGTGCATCTTGTGTATTTCTACGTTTCTATGATTTCCATTCGAGCCCATCAAGATACCTGATCACTTTACAGCAGGTAGCGAAAGTCTTTGTTCTCCTTGTCCGTCAGATCCTCCTCGACAAATTGAGATCCTTCCTGATGCACATAGAGATTATCTCTCCTCTTGTTCTCGCGGTATAGCAGAGTGAAGATGATCATTACAACGACCACTACAGCCACCAAAGAAATTAAGCTTCCCAGAAAACCAGCGTAATACAGTGGACGCGACGAAGCTCCGAAAATGAGGGGCCGAATGACAGTGCCGATAGAGTAACCGACAAAAACCGCAGCGGAAACAGTGCGCTTTTTCGTTCGACCAGCGACATTAGATGAGACGATTGAGACTGCTAAAGAACCAGTAGCCACCTGTAGAGCGAGTAGGTAGATCCCGGCAAACAAGAGACCTTTATTGCTTCGGTATCCCAGTCAGCAAATCGCTGTACCAGCAATTGAAATCAAAGCGCAAATGTTCCTTAGCAGGTAGCGAGAGTTGCGAAGTTTGTGAGTAATGTATCCTACGAAGAAGATGGAGATGGCTGTTATAGCGCCGAAAGGATACGTAAGCGCAAGCGAGTCAAACGAATCGAAACCGAAATCGTGGATGACGATTGGAGTAAAGTTGCCAAGCGCGCCAGACGGAATTCCCGTGAGCAGGACAATCAATGCACAACTGTACGTTTTGTAATCACGCAACGCCTCGAAGAATTGCTTTTTGTTGAACTTGTTGCTGATAGTTCCGGTTTTGTTGCGCTCCAGCCGCGCAAGAGCAATTCTTTTTTCGCCGCCAGAAAGGTATGTGATCGTAAGAGGAGAATCGGGAAGAAAAACGAAGAGAACAAATGACCAGCCAAAGGTTACTGCACCGAGGAACAAGAACATCGCCTTCCAGAATCCAACATTACCATGAATATGACCCAAAGCGTAGTTGATGAGTGGTGAGACTGTGGTTGCTATGCCGACACAACCGTACCACATTCCGTTACGCAGAGCCTGCTCGTCACAAGTCCACCAAAAAGTCACAATTACAGTGAAGACAGGCGCGATGGCCGACTCGAGCATACCGAGGAAAAATCGACAAAGCATGATTGCGGCATAGTTGGGGCAAGCGACTGTTGTCATGACAACAATTCCCCCTAAAAGAGTCGCGGCAGAGACGACTTGGCTGTCGGAATGCGTTGACAAAGGTACATCATTGGATAAGTGCCGACCAGGTATCCGAGGGAAAATATCCTAGACGCATTGGCATACTTTGCGTTGGTGGTAATAGGTGTTCCGTTTGCTTCACACCAAAGGACAATGGTCAGACCAAGGTCTTTGTTGAAGCTAATTGAGTAGCCGAGCTCATGATAACTTTATCGTAACTTGGAAAGTAGGTTGCCATCCTCAGCAGGATGATCGAAAAATCAAGCTTATGGATGAGCCGCTTTTCCTCGCTGGTGATCTGGGCATGTCGCTTGTCAGCCTTCTCATCGGCGACGTAGCCTTCCTTTATTGCATCGATATCTTCGCACTTTTCAGTGCTTCCGAGCTCCTGAAACTAATTGTAGCTTTCGGATACCTCTTCCTGCACGCCGCGGTGACACACGTCGGTTGTCATCGATAGAAATTGAAGACAAGCCCAAGCCGTAGCAGAATCGCGGGGTAAAGGGATACGAAGCTTTCCAAAACCTTGACATAGAATCGGATAAGCGTGATTGTCTGCGGTTTCGAAGGACACGGCCAGGAGACTTGCACGGGGAGAGATTAATTTCAGGGCGTTATTGCCAAACAATAGGCGCTGACGGAGCCGGAAATTGTGCGCTCGAATCATAGCCATAAAGTGTCGAAAATCTCACTGTCTGGGTTCTGGTTCACACCACACCCCACAGGCCCTTACGGTTTTGGAGAACGCCACGATCCCATGCTCGTATATTGAGTGCTTAATGCTGTAAACAGTAAGCTGACTTTGCCTGGAACAAGTTAATTCAGGCTGAAATTTACGTCTTGTGTTGGGTGCTCACCTAGTAGTTGGGTATTGTTCCGAACGTCGGTCTCGGATACTCACCTGATTTCCGATTGCTCTGACAAGTTAAATATATCGCGCGGTCAACCCAATGTTTCCTTCCTACGCTTTGTCATCTTTGACAGTGTATTTCGGTTGCCCTAGCAGAACATGCGCCTCCTCGTTCTTGCTGTGTGGACCATTCTCGGTGTCTTCGGGTATTCCGCTGAAGAGAAACATCATCGGCTACACAGCCAGTGCAGCAAAATACCTAATCGCATCTCCGGTCGCTGCTCAAAACCTCTTCCCAGAGGCCAAATCGAAGGCAATGTGTACAACATCACAATTACTAGCAGCGGCATTCAGCGTAACTTTCTTGTCAGCGTACCTCCTTGCTATTATACACAAGGCGCCGTACCGCTCATCCTATCCTTTCACGGTGGCACGCAAACTTCAGAGCAGCAACTGCAGTTGGACCAGTTCGCTAATCCCAACTTCAACATGCATACAATGGTGGCCTATCCTCAAGGCTTGAACGTACGTACAATTTTGGCTCACGCACCTGTATACTCATATTGACCGGCTTTGTAGGATGTATGAGAGGGCATTCCTGGCTTGTCCGAAAACGTACCTGATCTTCAGTTCACATCTGACGTTATCGATTATTTTCACGGAAGTATTGTGTTGACAGCGACCGAGTTTGGGCTTCCGGCAAATCTGACGGTGGAGGCTTTTGTGGAGCCTTGGCTTGCGATCCTATTCTGTCTAAGCGCATCGCCGCTTTCGCTCCTGTTTCGGGTGCATTTTATGTCAATACCTCCACTTGCGATGCGGTAAAGGTGCAGAATTCTTGCCATCCCGGTCGCCCTAAAATACCATTCATCGAATTCCATGGAGGCGACGACACCACCATAGCCTACAACGGTGGCCCCCGGAAAGGCGAATGCTTACCTACTATTCCCCATTACATTCAAAATTGGGCTTTATTCAACGGTCTGAGCCCTCACAACATCTCCGAGCCTTTTGCAGTAAACTCAACCAAGTTTAGCTTTGGCACTGGCATCGAAGCTGGGCTTGTAGCTCAATACTATGAAGCCGATATCGGTCACGACTGGCCAAGCACGGTCCCGAACGACGACAATAGTAGACCTGGCCGCCATGTGGCTTCCTTCAACGCTACCCCCATCATTCTAAGCTTCTTCAATGAGTATCCACTGGAAAGGAGCATCCTATTGGGTCATTAAGTCAGCTCCACTTCGAGCCAACTTTTGTCGTTGATGCTCAGTATACGTGTACAAGTAGTTGACAATGCAATTTAATCGCAGAATCCCTCTAAGCGACGCACGTCTTGGTTATAGTTTGTCCCTTGATCAAACATCATTCCATCTTATGCAACAACGACATGTTTGGACTCTAGTCTCGCAGCAATTGCTCACATGGATGAGCCGTACCGGATCGTAGTCTTGACCCAGGGAACCTGAGTTTCATCATTTGCGCCTGGGAAGCACACCTTATAATTGCTTCAAAGAGTTCGATCCCAGCTTCGAGGGATTCCGGAATCACAAATACCGATCCAGTCAATCTCTTGCGTCCCTCTTAAGTCGGAGGCTCGTTGATGTAATAATTACCCTTGCAAATCGTAACATTTAGTCAACAGCAACATAGATGCTTAGGGAGGTATATCTTCCTTTCGGCTTCTAAGTGGACAATATTCACATTGATAATACATGCAATGCATGGGGAGCTATCTGGCTTGATAAGGTAACAATAACCCTTCGCTGCTTGCCCCATTTCCAGCTAACGGCACAATCTCCGGTTGACCGCCGTTTGGCGGAGTTATCCGAACCGCTTCGAAATCTTTCAGATACTCAACCATGTAGAAACCAGAGGGAAAACTGCTCTTTCGAGATGATGATCCTGGTTGACGCATGTCTACAACGACTGTTTCGTTGGCCACTGCAACAAAGTCGCAGTAGATGTCGTCCCACCTCGCTTGGTGCTGTTGAATTCGGTCTCCATCTCCAATAAGCTCGATTGCCCACTTTTGCTTCGGTCCGATGAAGAAATCGACGTACCCCTCCGATTTGAAGACGGGACCAACGTTGACAGAGACCACTTCGTCCTTCGACAGAAGTTGGGTTGCAACACGGTAAAACTCGTTTTGCCAGACTGTTTCCATAACTCGACCGTCGGTGCCACGTCCAAGGGATTCTCTCAAGATTTTGCCGTCCATGTTCTGAAAAGCATCCCGCAAGAAGCTATAGAAGTCCGTAGGCGCAAAACTCGCTCGAGTTATACGGCCATACTTTTCGTGCAGGAACAGGGTACGTAAGATAGGCGCGGCGAAGTCCAATACTCTTCGGCGACCCTCGTCGTGCGTTTCGGTCAGAAGAAAGGTGCGCCGAAGACGCCGGAATGAATATACCGATTCTGCCGACAGGTTGTGGAGTGGGAGACCGCCCGGCGAGCGAAAGACTTCATCGCAGAGCTCAATCTCCTCTCTAGTAAGTCTATCCACATTTTTGCTCGCACGGGTCTATGCGGTATTGTTAACGATTGATGCACAATGCTTGTGAGCTAATGCCTTTACCGTCTTGAGATTATCAATAAAATCAGGATTCGTTACCTCCAAGAATATTTCACGATATGAGAGCGATTCCCCGTCCCTTGTTCGGCTCTCGTATCGACGTCGAAGCCAGTACAGGATATATGCAACAAAGCCAGGATGGCCCAACGTCATGTTCCACAAGGATGTTTCAGCTTCACAAGATCACTTGCCGAGATAATGTCATGCAGGCCAGTGTTTGTGAAGGCGTTGAAGTATTCCAGAAATTCGTTGTCCGTGAACCGAAGCTCCTCGATGCCCCAGATAGCATGATTTGGGAGTTCCCAAGGGGAGACCACGTAGTCTTCCGAGTCTCCTTAGGCACCACGGTAACCGTAAGTCGCGAACCCAAGTACACTGAGATTGGTTTTTTGTTGGATCCACTTCATGGTGGACCAGAACACCTCTCCGCCGTGCCGTGGAGTAGCTTGGATGACGTGAGTATAGATCAGCTGCAATTACAGGTAGTTTTTAAGACGAGATACTCATCCTCAAAACCATAAACTTGCCTGAAGCTCGTCAATGACCAAAAGCGTCTTTGCAGTCCGGCATTCGTTGACAAAGTCCAGCCAAGTGGTACCACCCATCAGTTTCGCGAATTCCTCCTCGAAATTCCATACCATTTTGGCTTTACCCATCCGAAGCAAAGACATCCGTATAATGCGCCGCGGTCGGGATTGCCGAAACGTCAATACTATCGCTGCACGCTCAACAAGTTGAGCGAGCGACGTCTTACCCGTCATTGGCGGCGATCTCACGAGAAAGAATCCTTCTTCATCAACGTTTGCCAGGAGCCTTTGTACGGTGGCGTGTCGCTTGATGTTCATAGTATCACTTAAATCAATTCCCTCCCACACAGCGTTACGACGAGGCGAACCTATTTCCAGCGTTCCTCCTTCACCACCTAGAGAAAAGGTGCTTAGTAAAGTGAACAAGCTGCAGGAAAGACGGACATACCGAGCCGAGGTGTATAACCTCGCTTTTTCTTGATTCTGCATATACGTTTTGGATCCAGTACGTGTAGCGATAGACGTTCTAGTATCGAACACCAAGATTAGCGCCACTGAATAATGATATGGGTTTTCCTAAGCTTTTCAAGATCGCATGAGGCAGGTATTCCAGCCATCGAGTCTGTTGTAATTACCTTTTTCATCCTGAGCAAGCCTGTCCCATTCTACTTCGTCAACGAAATCTTCCTTAGTAGCTTAGTTTTCGTCTTCCATTGAGATGTCTCTCGCCTCCCCAAGTTCTTTAACGTCTTATTGCGTCTTCAGCCATTGCATTTGGATAGCAATTGGCGCATGAAATTCCTACCTGCCGACGACAGGTCCACAGAGTTAGTACGATACTCCTATCAAACCGCAACAGAAATCAATGAACTAACCTCTCTGGATTTCTCGGACTTTCTCAAACGCGTCGAACAAACTTGGAGCGTCAAGTAAACCTATGCCAAGATTTCGCCAGTCTTCGACCTTTAAGTACGCTGCTTGCGGACCTTTTAGCTTTGGAACACTTGCCATGAGTTGCAGGGTATCGGGTTCCAAGTGTAAAACTTCCTTATTCGTGTTCAAAAAGTATACGACCTGGTCGTGAGTCCAGTCTACGAGTGAAACAACCTTCAGTTCCTCCGGTAGATTCAGATTAACAGAAGCCATCCTAACTCAATCAGTGATGAAGGTGTTCCGCGATGTGACAAGGACAGAGGTTGCAAGTGGGAGTAACGAGACACAAACCCCTGATCTGCCAACTCTCTGTCTCGAAGTTGGAAGACAGAAAGGTGGGGCAAGGCGCTGTACCTGTCAGAAAAATTAGGTTGCGCTTGTCACAAGAATATGATGCGCAGTAACCTATAGCGCAATACTTAGAACAGACTTAATTGCTCCTCATGTAATCTCGATACCTTTGAATGATCATAACGGAGAGCTTTGGTGTTTTCTCAGTAAGTAAGGTACAGAACACAGGTGCTACGCGGCGCGTCCAGGTTCCTTGTTTTCTAAAACAGGGAATGGTCACCGTGGTATGAATCTTGGCAAGTGTTAGAGAGTAGTCCTTGGAATGCAGGAATCGCAAATGTCGCGGGAGTGAATATTTTGCGTGGCTGAAAAGATCTGGGCACTGGTGCTCATACGCAAGATTAGCTGAGCCGCAGTGGTTCTTCCAACCGTCGTGAGATTGACAAATTCTCGTGTAAAGCTTGGGACTTTGTGTTCGACTAAAAGAGGTGCCAGGTGTTGCGTGGTAGGACGTAGAAGGGACTAAGTAGCTAGGAATAGGCCAGAAGAACTACGAAAATTGGTTGCTTTGTTGCGTGGTCGTAGAGAAATTCGCTTGTAAAGTTCCCGAAAGCGACTCTGTGAATAGCTTCGCCCGAAAAGGAAATATCGTACGAATTGCAGTACGAAAGCTTCAAGTCAATATAGCCGCTAACTTTGAGCATATTCCGACAATTCTATACAATCCATTATCATTTATGCTTCTTCACGATTGAAAGCTGTGCATATATCAGTGCATGTCTTGAAAGCTTTTAGCAATGAAATTTGCCCTACTCTTGTTGGACAATAGCTTGGGTAATATCCGATCTCCGCACCGGTGGGTCGTTATTACATTCGATTGTAACATAAAGCATGCGCGGAAAATAAAATTATAAAAAAGCGCAGCGCACAGCCTAGTGAAGTAGCGACAACGGTAGCTTGGATTATCCGTTAGCTCAACTACAATGCTAGCGGTGGAATCCATGATAGGGGTACAAAACTTGGCTCGAATTGTCTCCATTTATTTCTGTCGTGAATGTCTCGGTGAAAATGTCCGCTGCCGATCGACCTAAGTGGAAGGAAGGCGCTTTCTACTTTGATTTCTATGTGAAAAGCGGACATTGATAAGAATACCGCAGCTGTAGACTACGGCTCTTTTGACAAAGGTACCGCCCAAATTGCCATTGCGTTTTCTTCAAACGGAAATTAATAAACGTCAATAGTTGCCTGCGATTCACAATGCCAAATTCCCGAAACCCGAGATCCCGCCAACAATCTCTAAGCCGTTGTTGTCTGTCGGTGCTAAAACGTGCTGCGTAACTAAAGATAGCTGCTTTCGACACGAATAGCAGACTTATTGGGGTGGCAAAAAGAGCTTCTCCATGGACTTATTCGGGAACGTGCGCTTATTTACTGTCGCCGAGAGCTGCTTGGTAAAAATGGGCGCGGTTTTAGTATCATATCGGAGCGTGGTGTAAGGTCAAATACGACAAGCTCGCCGGTCTTCAAGGCCATCTAGTTTCAGCTTCTCCACAAGCAAAGTTTGCAGCCGAGGCAATATTTGACAGCAGTTGCTTCGCGCTTGCCTAAATATGCTTCGTAGGCATATGAGCTACGGGTATTGAGGTTACTGCGGGAAGACGGGTTCTCGGTATGTTTATGGAAGCATGATAAGGTAGAGTAGAATATCAGACGAGGACAAGGAAAACAAGCGAGTAGATAGATTTCTGAACGATTATCTAGGATGCAGTTAATGGTATCACACTCAGAACAATACTGGACAACATCAAGTGCTTATATCAGTCCTAGGTCGACTTCCTGCTTGTTCGAAGTGCGAAGCGATTGCGCAACGGCGGTGATGAAATCGTCATGGCTGACCTTTGCCTCGTGCGCCATAAAACGTCCTGGATTGCACAGGATATTGCAACATATTCCAGACGAGTTCCAGCAAGTACTTAAACCATTGATTGTCTGCCGCGAGGCCCCAAGTGTCTTCCTACAAAGAAGTTCAAGCGCAGGGGCCCTTGTTGACCATGGCGTCTCTCTTCACGTCTCCTCGAGGGCTCCTTGGCACCACTTTGGATGTCCTTTGGCCATGCGACGAGTACCCTTACTTCAAGTTCACTTAACCGAGCTGTAAATGAATGTCACTCAAACATCAAGCGTGTTGGTGGAACGGCCAGATTGATGAATGAGATCATACGAGGTTTGGGTTCGGTCGCAGATTCTGTGCAGGCATGAACTTGGCTGAGCACGAGCTATGGACAGCTGTTCTGGTTGGTTCAGGCATTTAGAGTTTGTACTGTTGGATTTCGGGAGCGGCTCAAGAATTTCAAAATCTTGATTGTATTCATCACCGTCAAAGGACATAAATTTTCAACCATTCCCAATATGAGCAATGTTTATATAATACTTACGAAAAGTGCGAGGCTGGAGTATGTCCCCAATGGTATTTCCCTACACAGCTAGAAAATGCGCTTGGTGTGTCTCTCAATGGCAAAGCAGGTGAAGGAAGTGGTCATCCCCGACGCCTTGCGCTTTGTCATGACAATGTTGAACGTGAATTTTTTGAATTGGAGTGGCGAGCAAGGCCTTTGAGATATGCATGACCACTCTCGGTTAAACCTATTGACGCGGCAAACTGTATGTGCAATTTCTATTTCACCAACTGTGTCACAAAGGTTCAGAGCGATTTTCCGCGCCGTTACGGTCCGAGCGGAGGTTGAATCTTTTAGCGTGTTCTCCTGGGAAATTACCGTTTATCAAAGTTCCAATCCGGGGAATTCAAAGGTAAACACGCACCCTTGGATGACGCGTTTTTCTAATGCCAAGACATTTGTCATTTGATCTGCAATGGGTTATTATGGTGAAATGAAGGCTATGCCTAAAATGGGTACCTTAAAAATCCGCGTTTGCAGATCCGCGAAATGTCTGCATTAAAGCGATTGGTGATTGTTGCGCACGCACGCAATATCAAAAACGATTGGAATTGTCGTCGTGCACGTGGTGTGACAGACTCCGAGGTAGCGGTAGAAGTTGTGTGAACGTGCATGTGAAGGTGCGCTCAAGCACCATGGCGGTTGTCAGAACGTGCCAGCATAAAAGGCACATATCCTCCCGGCTATCAAACTTCCGCTTTTCCTCGTGCTCAGCATGCGATTCAACCGTCCATCCGTGACTGCTGCGAGCGTCACTGTGCTCGCTGCAATGATTGGCAGCACGTCAGGCCAGAGCAGCATTCCAGACAACCAGGTGCCTAATGTTGGTGGTGGTGTCTACAACGTCAATGATCCAACTCTGGCCAACTATACGTTCAAGTATCTTCCACCGTTTACAACTGATTACGGTGGATACTACACTTGGGCATCCAACAACAATACAGTGGCCATCAAGAATGTTACCGCCGTTGTAGCCCCACTTGGGCTGAAACAGCTAGGCAGTGGTGACAAGGCCAACACCAAATACGCATTCTTCACTGTCAGTGAAGGCAATCCGAAGCAGATATCTGTCACCAACACCAGTCCCAAGAGGGGATGGCGAGAGGTCGATTGCAAATCGCACTCAAAGTCCAGAAGATGGCTGGAAACATGCGGCAGTCGCAAGTTTAAGAAGATCCTGCACGTGATCTTCGAGAATGAGGTTTACGGCTGGACGATGAATGATTCGTACTAGCAGCTGCTGGCCACACGTGGGAAGACGTTGACCAACAGCCATGGTGCGACCCACCCGTCGTACAGCAACTATGTCAGTCTCGCCGCTGGTGACTACTTCGGCATCGAAAATCAGGATTGGTACAACATCAACGCTACGACCATATATGACCTGCTCGATGCCAAAGGTCTTGACTATGCCACTTATGCAGAGTGGTACACACCCGTCGCCACGGCACGTGGTCCCAACGACTGCAACAATGCGCTGTACCTAGGACCTCTGGACAACACCAACCCAAGATGGAACAATCCGGTGTACCGCCGTGTGGACGTGCCGGCGCTATTGTTCTCCACGTACACCAGCAATTACACTCGCTGTAGCAAGATCTACAACGCGACTGCGCAGTTTGCTTCCGATGTGAAGTCGCACAACTTGCCGGCCTACTCATTCTACGTGCCGGACATGCTTCATAACGGACACGATCCAGAATCGGACAGCGACTACAACCACCAGCCAACTACGGCTGGTATCTGGTTCAACGCCTTCCTGGACATGTACCTGCCCGACTTGACAGCTCAGGGTACGTTGGTGGTGGCGAGCTGGGACGAGGCTACGTGGCAAAACGACGACGACGCTGTACCAAACAACAACAACTCCATCGCCACGCTGCTTTTTGGCTATGGCATTACTCCGAACACCACGGATGACACATACATCACCCACTACGGGACGCTCCGTGGTTCCATCACAAATTTCGGCCTTGGATCTCTCGGACGAAACGACACCAACGCCACCAACGGTGATCTGTCCTTGCTGATCAACTAGGAATGGAGATATACCTATTGTAAGCATGTGGACTGTAATCTAAACACCAGCTCACAGATTACGCTGTGAAAGTGAACAATACTCAGTCCAAGTATGCATAGTTCTCTTTTGCTCTCCACCTCCCTCGTTCTCCACCTTTTCTGTTTTCTTCCCCGCCCGATAAGTTCTTATATATTGTCTTCCTCACGGAGATATGTTCGATTCAGTTCAAAAGAAGTAGCACCTTAGCACCTTAGCACCTTAAAGATTGTGTTGTAGAGTCCAAAATTAACGAAAATGTCGAATCAATTGCGCTGTTAGGATAAGAACTAGGATTAGGATTAGGGTAGGGCTTCGGCCTGTGATACATATCAGAGGACTTGATGGTCAGTTGGCGGAAAGGTTGGCTGGCTACAGTTCTGAATGATACTTTTGAATATTGGAGATGATAAATCCCTTGTAGACGACTTGAATAAGAAACGGGGTATTGTAAGCAGTAGAGTAGCCTTGTTGCTACGATCTGCTGAGATTGAGCCTTTGTTGCAAAGATTTGTTCAGTTTAACTGAACGAATTTCTCCATCTCTCTCATCTCTCATTTCTCTCCTTGAAATGAGGGTGGGTTTTATACAGGTAGCATTTTATACAAGTAAAAAGGTAATTAAGCGATGGTAAGGGGGTCATGAATGTTTTAGGTTGACCAAACACTATGATCCGACGAAGGGGTCTTGGTACATTATTGACCACCATTTGCTTCGATGCCTACAATAAACATTCCTCATAATTTACATAATCTAAGAATGACTGAGCAGATTGCAGGCCGCTATGACGAGAGGTCTGCTCGTCGTTGAAAGATGTGGATCTAATACCGGAGTGGTTGGCAAATGCATCACGAGCGTCCGATATATATCCTGCTTTACGGCGCAATTACTGCGCACGTGGGTCAGTAGCCATCTCCAGGACTGTTATGAACTCTGTCTTCGAGATCATCTAGGTCAATCTTAGCAGCAACTACACTTTACAAAACAAAAACCCAGTTATTGTTATTCCGGAGAACACGCATTGCTCCTCTCGGAAGAAGACACGCGAACATAACACCAATGTATTTGGGGAGGTAATTTTGGTTACCAACGTCCACAACAGAGATGAGTCTCTCAGTATTGAATCCCTCCAGTCTATTGAAGTCCTAGCTATTACTGCCGCCGAGTTTCTCGGCTTTGAATAATTTACTTCTATATAGCAATTTGATGTCTTTGAGGTGATGTTGTGCTCCGCGTGCAACGGTGCGTTGCTGTTCGCCATACGGCTGGTTCACTCTCGTTTTAGACAGGCATTTATTATTTGTTCTAAGACTACGCCCCCCTTAGGGAGTGATGGGATCACGGCGGAGGTTTTGATGTATTCTGCATGCATTGGATGGTTGGCCGCGGCTTATTTGATTCAAATCACCTCGCACCTGCATCGACGCGGATATCTCCAGGTCGAAGTGGCTCACCGTATATCGTATACGCAGCCGATGGCGAGATATTTACCACAGTTGTCCTCGGCGTTTCCATTGATAGACTTTTGCAGCGATCCCGCCTTTACCAGCGCCTGGGGTTACGAGGGTATATGTGGTAGAAGCTGCCTTCCGCCTTCTCCACAGGTCTTGATTCTAAAGGCTCTTTTATGCGTTGAGCAGCTGCAAAAAGGCGTTGGAAAATCGTTTCGAGGATGATATCTTTGGTGAAATGGAAAAGCTGGGATGGAATCCGAAGGCTTCTGAGGGCTCAAACTGGTTCTTTGTTGTTGGCCTGTCTCCTCATTGTTCTGGCCGAATTAGTTACAATTTATGGATTCTATCTTATTGCCCCCCCACTCCGGTGACTATTTGTTGTATTTAGATTTGTAATGTACTGTACTTTCCCTGGCCTGACTTTGAAGCTGACTGTCCAGTGTGGAATGTGTGATAGGTCCGCGGCATCTGCAAATTGTATTGTGACAGGATTCGTTACTGATGAAGAGGCGACTCTCTTTGCCTTGCAAGAGGACTCTTCAATGAATCATACCTATGACATTATATTTCTCATGCAGCAGAGTTAGCTACAATAGGATTACCACTACGGCGTTCAGTTTATGAGTACAAAACAACAAAGTACAGTAGTATATTGAGAAGACGTAGCTCCTTATTCAACACGACGAAGTCAACATCCGGGATTGACCTTATATCACTCATGTCGAGCAGGCTCCAACTTCGCCTTCTCATCGTTAAAATCTTCAATGACATACGACTTGAACTGCCTCGCCGGCACGCCCCGCTCAAACAGCAGATCAAGCTCCTCGTACGTGCGGCCCTTGGTCTCGGGCAGGCGGAAGATGCTCCACGTCAGCGAGATTATGGAGATGCCACCGTAGAGGAACTCGATCTTGGCACCGGCGTTGGCGGCGCCAGGGTTGAGCAGGTAGGGTCCGATGATGGTAGTGACGAGGCCGGTCAGCGCATCGATGGACGTTGCGAGGGCGATGGTCTTGGATCGCAGCTTTGTGGAGGGTGTCTCGCAGACGACGACGTACGTAAGCGGTCCCAAAGTCATCTGCCAGATGAACGAGAGGACGATGAGCAGTGTTGCCTGCACCCAGCGGTAGACGTTGTTGGTGTCGTAGTCGGGCGCGAAGGAGAGCAGGGCCACAGTGAACAGCGTCACTACTATGCAGCCCAGCCCGGCGATGTAGCAGGTCCGCCGGCCGAAATAGATCAGCGGGATGGCCGAGCAGAGGGTCCCGAGGAAGCCTATTCCGTTGAGGCCGACACCCAAGTCGAAGGCCTGCACGCTGGTCAGACCAATCTGTTCGAAAAAGTAGGTCGCGAAACCGACGGGGTTGCCGGAGAAGTTCTGGATAACGAAGAGGAGGATGCAGATTTCCATGCGCCGGCGATTCGTGCCAGTCCAGCAGTCGCGGTAGGTGGTGCCCACTCGAATCTCGCGCTCCAGCTGGTCTGTCTTGACCATCATAGCTAGAGTCTCTTGCGTGTCCACCTTCTCGTGGCGCGTAGACAGTTTTTTCAGTGATCTCTCCGCGTCTTCCATCCGATTTTGTCTGATGAGCCACCAGGGGGACTCGGGAGCGAATGGCAGGCCCACGAGGAGGATGACCGGCCAAATCCACTGGATTGCAAAAGGGATTCGGTAAGCCCACATGTCGATACGCTCGATAAAAGCTAGGGTGATGCCCGTCTGGATGAACTGGCCCATCACATAGCACAGATTGATGTAGCCCGTCAGGAAACCGCGCAGCCGCAGAGGCAGGACTTCCGAAGCGTAGGTTTCTGCAATGACGCAGTAGCTGCCCCAGACGATGCCGGAGAGATATTGGGAGGCTACGAGGACCCCGATGCTGGTTGCAAAGAACTGCATGAAGGTCAGGATCGCGGTGAGGACCAGACACACAGCAAAGGTCTTCTTTCTGCCATACATTTCCATAGGAAATGCGGCGATGTAGGCGCCGATGACCTGGCCCACTAGCGCGCCCATCGACATGGCGACCTGCCACTCTGCCGGTATCTGCCAGCCATGGCCAGGGTAGTACACGCCAAAGGCCTGCTGGAAAGCGGGCAGCGCATAAAAGTTGCCCGAGATCTCAATGTCGTATGCGCGCATGATGATTGAGAGTGAGATGAACATCGACCAGAACGCGCCTTTGCGGTAGATCTTGAAAGCTTCCCAGTAAGTGAGCTCGTGCTCAGTAGCAGTACCCCGATTTGCCATTTCCCTGCTGAGGGAATCCAACTTTTCCGTCTCCTCGCCTTCGTGGAGCTGTTCCTCCACACTCGCGGAGTTCTCGACATGATCGACTTTTGCTTTCTCCATGCTGTTTGGTGTTTTCGGAGTGTTATGTGAAAGCCGGGGTTGCACCTGTCACAATCACCTGGAGATGGATCTGTGTGGGTTTTATAATTAGTTCGTCGAGTTCGAGAGGGTCAAGAAACACTGAGCTTGCTGGGGGCTAACTTATCTTTTGAAAGTCCGGGGAAATTTGCGGGGAGACTTTAAGCCAAATCTGGAGATCCTAAGAATCCGGGGCAAATTGCGGGGTCACTTTGAGTGACGGGTGTCTACCAACAATTTCGCTGTCCAGGGGTCGAAAGGTCTCTTTTTCCCGTCGGGATTGTTGGCGGACATGGACATCACCGAGAACCACCGAGAATTGCTCCTCCGTTGCCGTCGGGCAATAGGTGGTGACATTCTCCCATCTTGCACCACGGTGGCGGGTGCAAAGGACGGACGACATCGTCCAAAGCTTAGCTTTAGCAAGTATAGAACGTTGTAGATGCGGATATCCAGCGACGACTAGCGTGCCATGCCACATGCTCCGCCTTTTGCGCTAACCACATAGGCCCCTTGGCCTGCCATTAGTACGGTTACACAAATCCCGATCGCCCCGTTCGGGCCCTGAGAGAGAGAGGCATCAACTCCCAAATATGGTGATACCGAGAATCTCGCCGAGCCTATCAGTGTTTGCCCCGCTGTCTAGACAGACCGTGAGAATAACAAAGGGAGAAGCAGTGCGGAACCGTACACCCTTGGTGTTCTAGTGGGCAATTTTGTCCGTAACTGTACTTTTGTTTTGTGCAACTGCTCAACACGCTCTCCGATGTGGATGTTGCATAATTTATATATCTTGTAGTGATTCGAGGTTCTGCCAAAATTCAAGTCTCAGACTCGGTAACTCGTCCAGAAGGACACTGCCGACACAGTACAGGGCACTCTGGGGTCGTTAGAGAGCTGAAACCTCTCTTCAGGCATCACAATCAAGTCAGGTCTCCAAGCTATTCAGTAAGTAGCCTTCTTGTCGAACGCTGAACTTTCTATCATTTTGCTGAGCTGATTCGCTTGAAAACAGGCACCATGACAGACACTCTCTGGTATGATACTCCTGCCACAAAATGGCAGGAAGGCCTCCCCATTGGCAACGGCAGGATAGGCGCAGTGGTCATGTCGGGCGTGGACAGAGAGACGTGGACCTTCACGGACATCACATTCTGGTCTGGCCAACCTGAACCATCACCGGAGGGGTACGGTGGTAGAGAAGGCCTTGACGAGGTTCGAAGCAAATACTTCGCGGACGACCATGCCGGTGGCAAAAAGCTCGCGGAAAAGTTCCTGCAGCCGAAAAAACAAAACTTTGGAACGAATCTGACTGTGGCTAAGGTGCATCTGGAGTTGGAACATCAAGGATCGCCGGGCGAATTTAAGCGGACGTTGAATTTGGACAAGGCAACTGCCACCACTCAGTACAGAGTCAATGGCTACAACCATTACAGGGAAACGTGGATATCTCATCCACAGCAGGTCCTGGTCTCACGGCTCAGCACAGACGCACCGAAGGGGATATCCCTAGTTCTCTCTCTCACGGGCGAGAACGATGAGTTTACCGTGACAAACGTCGCTGATGCTCTTGAATTCGATGCTCATGCCGTAGAAACTGTTCACAGCAATGGAAAATGTGGTGTCAGTGGTCATGGGGTGGTCAATGTGACCACATCTGGAGGCTCAGTTCAGAGCAGCGGTGGAAAGGTCGAGGTCACGAACGCTTCCTCGGTTACGATCTTTATCGCTTTCAACACCGACTTTCGACAGACCGAGGAGACGTGGAGGTCACTTGCGTCAGAGCAGGTTAAGGAAGCTTGGAAAAAAAATTACGAGCAGCTCAAGGCGGAGCATCTCAAAGACCACCAGAGTCTGTACCGCCGCGTCAGGATCGATCTCGGCAGCAATGAAAGGTCACAATGGCCGACTAATGAGAGACGAGCCAAGTTCAAGCCATCCAGGTTCGATGATCCCGAACTATTTGGTCTGTTTTTCCAGTATGGACGTTACCTTACCATCACCGGAACTCGCACCGACTCTCCTCTGCCCCTACACTTGCAAGGCTTGTGGAATGATGGCGAGGCAAATCGAATGAACTGGAGTTGCGACTATCATCTGGACATCAACATCCAGATGAACTACTTTCCTACCGAGACGACCAATCTGAGCGACTGTCAAGCCCCTCTAATGAAATACATCGAGTATCTGGCCGAGGCCGGAAAGACCACAGCGGCACGGTACTACGGGTGCCCCGGCTGGGTTGCGCATGTTTTCTCAAATGTTTGGGGCTTTACGGATCCAGGCTGGGAGACTTCCTGGGGTCTCAATGTCACTGGAGGATTGTGGATGGCGACGCACATGATTGAGCACTATGAATATACTCTAGATAAGGACTTCTTAGCGAAGCATGCTTACCCCGTGCTGAAGGCGTCGGCGGAATTCTTCTTGGAGTGCATGACCGTTGATCCTAGGAATGGCTATCTCGTTACTGGTCCCTCTGTGTCGCCAGAGAACAGCTTTTTTCCGGCCGGCTCTGAGCGCGCGGAGCAGCACCTCTCGCTCGCGCCCACAATAGACATAATCCTTGTCCGGGATTTATTCAAGTTCTTGATCCATGCGGCAAGTGATCTGGGCGTTGATAAGGAGTTGGCTCGACGAGTGGAGAATGCCCTTGCTAAGCTTCCACCATTCAAGATCGGCAAGAAGGGCCAGTTGCAGGAATGGCTGGAGGACTACGAAGAGGCCCAGCCAGACCACCGCCACATGTCGCACACGATCGCCTTGTATAGAAGCGACCAGATATCGCTTCGCCATACTCCTGATCTTGCAGATGCAACTCGGGTAACGCTTGAAAACCGACAAGCTCGCACGGAACTTGAAGATATCGAGTTTACCGCAGCGCTGTTCGGACTCAATTTTGCTCGGCTGAATGACTCCGAAGGTGCGCTCAGGCAGCTCGGCCACCTGATCGGAGAACTGTGCTTTGATAATTTACTCTCCTACTCCAAAGCGGGTATTGCGGGTGCTGAGAGAAACATCTTTATCATTGACGGCAACTATGGCGGCACCGCGGTTGTGGCTGAGATGCTGTTGCGCAGCAGCACCACAGAAATCGACCTGCTTCCTGCCCTGCCTGCAGCTTGGCCCAGTGGATCTGTCCTGGGGTTGCGGGCTCGAGGTAACATCGAAGTCGATATCAAATGGAAGGACGGGGAGTTAACCGAGGCCACTTTCAAGCACTTCTCCTCGGGAAAAAGTACGGTGTACTACAAAGGACACAGCAGGCAACTGTCCTTCCAGGCGAATAGTGTCACCAAGTTGAGCGGTTCTCTCCAACTGTTTGGGTAATATAGTTTTTAAATTCAATGCTCTCCGTTACGATGGCCACTTTTGGTTATTAAGGTCCAAGGCCCACGCGATTGTTCTCTCAGAGTGTAGAGACACGCTCGCTGACGCTACACTAGAGAGTATAAGCAACGAATATAGAAGAATATGGTATTTCTAAAGGACTGCGCTTAGTAAAGCGAGCAATAACGAAGGCACAAGAAGCGCCACGGAACGTTTCACACTGTATTTACCAGCTTTGAAGCCATGAGTGTTATCTATCAAGCAGAGAGATCTCAATCAAATTATATTGATGGAGTGAGTGAACATTGTATCTCTAAGCTACAGGGTATGTGCTACTGAAAGCCTGCTTTGTGGTGTACGTTTAAGAGACGCAGTGGCGTTCTCTCGCTCACAGGCATGCACCGTTAGGTGCAAGGCACGATGCGTAAATATGCAGATGACTAGAGTCTGCCGAGAGCAAGCCGTAGAAATGTATGGCAGGCGGAGTCTATGTATCGATGCCTGCTGCTGGCGGTTTGGTAGACAATTCACGCATAAGTGAGGTTGCCCATTCGCATGAGACTGCTGCCGCGCTGTTCCGCACATCATAACCCTAAGTTCGCGCTCTGTCTATACGATTGATTTAGGTATCATGGATTCATTCATTTCGATAATCGCTGTAACACTCTCAAGACGGAGCCGCCTCGGGTGTGGAGGTCTATTGGTGTAGATTGACCACAGCACCGGCTGGTGTCGACGTTGTTTCGTGCCATTTCTAGGATCTATATAGGTCAATGTAGTTAGTGAAGAGAATAACGAACGCTAAGTGTTAACGGAAAAGTATCGTTCGTTCCGTCCAAGAGTAGTCCCTTGTTCGTAATTTACAAAGGTTGAGTGCCCTCTGGGCGTATCCTGGATCATGATTCTCGGGTTTTGGGAGTATATTGACCGCTCCCTTTGGTGTTCGCATTCCTTGTAAATGTCTTTTCAGCCCAGTACTTATGGCAAATTTACCTTCTACAATAGTCCTAGTGTCGTCCGTGATATTCGACTCCGACCAGCGATCTTCCCGCATGCCCCGCTATGTATGACAGACCTGCGGGATGATTCTCGGAATGTACTGCCATACGACAAAAACTCGAGCCGAATACATGCGAACGGCCTAATTCTCGGTGCTTCAACCTCATTCTCCACTCCGGTCTATGGATGTATATTTAAAGCTATTGCAAGTATTGTGGCAGACATGAAAGTCATGGCGTCTGATTCCGTTGTATTCACGCCGGCACTGGGCCAGACGGTCGCAGTGCCTGCTGGCACATCAACGGCAATCGTTTATGCGTCCAGTCCGTGTGCCGTTGATTTGTGCGCTAAGGCTGCTGGAGAACATGTCAAGTTCGAGCAAATCAACCTCGATTCATGGGGCGAACAACTCTTCACATACAAGGCCACCTTTGCAACCACCAGTCTGATTAGTGAGGTTTCAGTTCTCGCCAACAATGCAGAACTGCTCGGGAAGATCTCGTTCGTGCAGTCGCAGGCAAAAGGAACCGAAAGGGAGTTTTCGACCGAGATCCTGCTCGAGGAGGGTGATTACTGGAAAAGTCAGAGAATTGACTGGCTCGATGTTCATGACTGGGAGGGCTGGGCTTGGTATCGGCCCAGAGAGACGTGGATAGAGGCTTCCTTTACGCACCTGAGCAGGCTATCATCGCAGTCCCCGACGCATAACCTCTTACTGCGTCCGACAAACGCGGAAATCGACCCAAGCTCGGTACTTGCAGTCTTCCCGGCCTCATCACAGGAAGCATTTGTGCACTTGAGCGCTTCACGCAACGGCGAGCCCCCTGGCGTTTACGCTCGCGTGAGGCGCGTCAACAAGGCTGGTAGGATCAAGGTCTACGTGACTGGAAAACTCTCTGTCCACAGCGGTACGACGACAGCTATACGTGGCGCCATTGACGTTGCACGTGCCAAATATGGCTTCTCAACAGACCCTTTCGTGCAGGAATCCGACCAGAGCCCGTTTGATCGACTCGGCTTCTGTACCTGGTCCAGCATCGGAGAGAATGTGCCACTGACAATAGACCTTATGGACAACCTTGTGCAGCTGCTGCGCAGAGACAATGTCCCCATTAGTAGCTTCATTATCGATGATGGCTGGCAGGATATTCGATACGGATACAATGGTACCGAAAAGACTCGCGGTCTTTGGAGCTTTGGCACCTGGTCTGGGATGAAGAGCAACCTTTCAGAAACCGTCAGTCTGATCAAGAATACCTTGCCGACGGTGAGGGATGTCGGCGTCTGGATGACGTTGGCTGGGTATTGGAATTCTATCATCCCTGGCTCGCCACTCGCGCAAAAGTACGAGATGCGCATGTTCAAGCTCAACCGCGATAATGTGCCCGGCATCCACTGGCGCAACAAGGGATTTGACGGCCAGCAGTCCGGCACAATTACAAAGCCTGAAGATAGAGCCTGGTGCTTACCGCCACCTCACCTTGCCTATGCATTCTGGAAGGACTACTTCTCTACCTGTGCAGAGGCTGGCATCAGTTTTGTAAAGGTGGACAACCAAGCGTATTGCTCCTTTCTAGATGGTGTCGAAGGAGGCGAGGAGTTTGTTGCTCTGTGGAATGGCATGACCAGAGCTGCCAACGAGATTTTCGGCGAGAACAGAGTCATTCACTGCATGGCGCACTACGAGCGCACCTTCAATGGCGACATTGGCATGGGCGCCGCCACTCATGGAAAGAAGATTGTAATCAGGAATTCGGACGATTTTGGCCTCCCGCGTCCGAACGTCAACCGCGACCACATCCGGCACAACATCTACAACGCCATGCTCACATCCCAGCTCTGCCTCATTCCGGATGCGGATATGTTTATGACCTGTGCCCAGTGGCCCGAATATCATGCGGTTCTGCGTGCTTTCTTCAACGGCCCCGTTTTGCTCGCGGACAAGCCTGGAACTTGGGATTCTCGAGTTCTCTCCAAGCTGATCGGGCGCTCCCCGGAAAATACTCATGAGGTAGTCAGAGCTTCACAGACCGTCCGACCTCTTGCCAGAAGCGTATGGGAGCCGTTTCTGGGCGGTGGTGTTGGGCCTTCACTCAAGGGTGCTTCCTACCTACCTGATGCCCGCTCTGCTTCTATCGTGCTGTGGAACACCCGTAAGGATGCTCTAGACAACAGCGTCGATATAATTTTTGAGGGAGATCTCGTTGATGCCCTAGAGAATGTCAAGGATTCTTTATGCGGAACCTGGAACGGTGTCATCTGGGCTTCCAATGCCCGCAGAGCCAGATCTGTCAAGTTGGGCAAGTCCAAAGCATATTCTGACTCTGGGATAATTGCCTCAAGGCCCTTGACTTCTGTATCTCTGGAGCCCCAGGCGGTCGAAACGCTCACGATTGCCCCCTATCACGCTGTGGGTAGCGCCAAGATCGCTACTCTAGGGCTGATTGACAAGTATGCCGGTCTGGCTGCCATCAAAGCTTCTCAAGTCAACGGTGATAGGCTTTCCACGGAGATTCGGTTCGATGGTATTCTTGGTTTCCTCGTTGCTTGTGATGTAAAGGCCTTGAAGAATCAGGTCAAAGTCACCATTGATGACGTCGTGACCGATTTCTCGATTGAACCTCAGGGCGAGGGTCTCAGCCTTGTTCAAGTGGACTTGACCACGGCCAAGGCTGTTCTGGGCAAAGCCAGCTGGACCGTAGAAATTGGCATTTGACGGGGTCTATTTTCTTCTTCGGTAATGGTTGGCTGGATCACCACAGGTCTAGATAGACAATAGAAAGGTGATGGATAAGGCGCCAAGGGCATGTGACAGACGGAAGGAACTTAGAGATTGTAATTTACAGTCTATTGCAACAGCTATGATGCTTGGATTACATCTCAGCCGAGCTAATTGCAGCTATAATTCCCAAAAGAAAGGGAAAGAAAGCACTTCAATGGACGCCAGCTGTTCTTGGATTTGATATTGTTTGAGGTTGGTTAATTTGTGTGCAGATGCTTACAAGAAGCTTTGAATGACAATCATAAGAGCAACATCCGGAAATTACTGCTCTTTTTGTCTGTTAGTTCGAATAGCTTTGGAAAGAAACAAGAATTCCCTGTTCAAAGCATGTATAGCGAGACGTGTGACTCTCCCGTTCTGAGCGACCGCAATTGATCCGGGCGTACGAACCTCATGGGGATCTGCCCGAGAATTGCTCCGACATGGACGCTCTTGGTATAATCCACCGAGGATGATTCCGATTGCATCTCGAACGGTCTGCCCACGCGCGCATCCTTTCCGCTCAAAGTCCTCCAAGCTGGGACATGCATTACTAATTTTAGTTTAGTCAGGGCACAGCTGCAAGTTTATCTGCGGTGCTGCATCGCTCGAGGATGCATTATTTATAAAGGTATACGAGCGTCTCCTCTTATTTTTTGCGCTTCTCACCATGTCAGCCATCTCCAAAGTCATCGTGGACAAGATCGTGCTCTTTGGCGACTCCATCACCGAGCTCAGCTCCGACCAGTCGTTGGGCTTTAACCTAGCGCCTGCGCTGCAGCACGAATACTTCCGCAAGCTGCAGGTAATAACTCGCGGGTACGGCGGCTACAACAGCGAACACGCCCGCCACATCCTCGACCCCATTTTAGATGCAGAGACGGCCGGCGGC
>MVBO01000015.1:0-206518 GCA_002261195.1 Bifiguratus adelaidae
AAGGGAGATTGCGGAGAATTTCATGATGTGCGTGTATATGAGGAGTTGTGCGAAAGAGTGGGCTGGGTGACGGAAAGCCGAAGAGAAAAGGATTGGGGAAGCTTGCTAAAAGAGCGGAAAGGGTGGTTGTAATCCAATCGACTGCATGCCGTCGTGGTTTATATACATTTGTACGCCCATACCATTGTCTCTCCTTTTTCCGCCACGTGCGGGCTTTTCATTTTCGTTTTAACCCTCCCACACATCAACGTGGATGTTTGTGTCTGATTGCTTAAAACAGACACTAAAACGATGAACCTGACACAAACAGACGCATGGGTTCACCGCAATATCGGTCATGAGAAACTCATTGTTTAAGACACGATGCCGCATGGCAAACCGGAAATTTTAATGGCCGACGTACGTTACGGCATATGCGTGGATCCCTTCTCCAAGCCTTCTCGTTTTTAAGACAGTCTCAGCCTCGTCTTGAGCGGCGAGATCCGCTTGCAGTAGGGATGCGCCAGGCATACGGACATGCAGGCCTAGTTGATGTCTTGTCGTATGGCTGTGCATGTAAGGCAAGCAATGCCCCGAGTCTGGAATCCGATGAAACAAGCGCGGCATGCGATCCTTTTAAGACAGCGCCACTGCCCTGTCAGCAATCACCCCACAGCCCTTCGTCCCAAATACAGTAAGGCCGTCAGCACGGACGCGGTGGTACGCGGACCTGAAAATGCCTCGGAGTGCTTCACTGCACCAAGACTTTGGGTTTGTCTCGGATTGCGAAACGGGCCGGTCTCAGTCTCATTCTCCCAGGACCGGTGGGGAGGTAAGTTCACCTCCCGCGGCCTGATGGCGCTCTCAGACCAGCAGATATGTGCACGTTGCCATCCCACCGGTTCAAGGCGGGATCGAAAAAAATTTGCAACGATAAGGATGAAACCTCTGGCTCGACTGTAAGACTATCGTCGACTGCTGCGTTTGAGTCTTATTACAGGGGATCCCATCAGGAACGAGATACTACATACAGCCGGATGATACCTTAGCTTTTTGAGAGAAAGTCCAGCGGTGATATCTATGAATCGGACCTGAGTGTGATGGAAAAATTTTGAAAGATGGGTATGAAACTATGACGTTGCTCTAATTTTCTTGTTCCAAGTCAGCGAACCGATAGAGACCAACGATGATTGTTGGGGTGGGTTAGCCCGTCTATCCAGAATGTGGGTTTCGAGAGACCCCAAGATGGGGTGTGTGAGATTGGATGGCTATCTCCGAGAGCACGGACGTAAGGGAATCTTGATCAAGTGTCTTTTGAATACACACATTGTCGGACGGACAATGGACATGTGTGTGTGCAACGTTACTCCAAGATCTCGAAAACCAAAAGTAGCTATATTGTGAGGCACCTCCGAATGAATTTCGTAGCACATTCCTAAAAAGACCTGGAGATCTGATGTTCTTGGAATTTCAAGTGAAAGCACGCAGTATTGTATATGGATTGAAGAAGAAAGTACATGTGCTCACACGCAAGCAGAATGTTGCTGGTGGCATAGCTTAAGAGTACAAAAGCAGCATGTAGGCATTAAATCGAAGTGACCCCAAGAGCACAGTTTGGCATAGTTTAGCCACGAGTCTGTTGACGGCTTAGCGTGGCTATTGAGGATGGGCGGAAGAGAACGAGAGGCAGAACATGATTATGATACAAGAGGATGGCGTTGGAGTAGCTGCAAGCTCTAAGAACATACGCCACAGGTGATCCAACTCCACAAGATGTCCAAGACGCTTCGCTGCTTCTGTTTGCCGGTCTTGCCGTGATCAGCTCCAGGATTAGAGGGTGACATTGCTGGTGAAGATTGATAAGGATTGGTCGATGACTGTCCCATCGCTGGTATCGGCGGCAAATTCTTGTCGAACGTGGTGGCATTTTGCAAAGCTTGCTTTGAAAGCGCTCGTGAAGGATCCTGAGATTGCATTTGCGGAAGCGAGTTGGTAGAACCCCATTGCCCTTGGGTTTGAAGAGTTTGCTTGGATTGACGCTGGTTTGCATTGGCACCGTCCTTGGCGTGTGGCTTCGATGTCGGCCCATATAGATTGTTTTGCGCATTACCGTGGCGGTTGGCATGGCGGTAGCTTGAGCGATGCTACACGTCAACGATTAGAAGTGTGCTCGATGCAATGCGCAGCGAACATACCTCATATCCTTTGCCACCGTTCAACAACATCCAATCGTAAATGCCATCTTCTACCTCTCCTCGGTCACGCAGTACCTTGGCAAAGAGCTCTCTCAAGTAATCGTAATCCGGAGCCTCTTCAAAGCCAAGCTTACGGACGTACTGAAGATAGACACCAAATTCCGGAGGATAGCCTTCACATAGCTCCTTCACGCCGACGGTCTGCTTCTTTTCACCAATCTTTTCGTACTTTTGCTTGTTAGTGGCCGCCTTGAGACCTTGCCATGGCAATGCACCACGCAAGAAGTACATAAAAACATGCCCCAGAGCTTCTAGATCGTCTCGACGGCTTTGCTCTCTCCCCAAGTGCGTATTGATGCTCATGTATCGAGCAGTACCCGATAGCGACTTACGTTCCCGATAGGGTATATGTTGCTTTGTTCGGGAGTCGCGATACTGCTTCGCCATTCCGAAATCGATGAGATATATCAGTGGTGGCTTGTTGCTTGGAACAGCGCTCGAGTGACCGCTTCTATGGAGAGAAGGGGAGATGAGAAAGTTGTCGGGCTTGATATCACGATATATGAGATTTCTTTCGTGGACTGATTGAACGCGATGAAGCTGTGAAGATTGGAAAGTTAAGTTTCGATGTGGGTGGCGATCTTATGTGACTACTCCATTACCATCTGTCTTGCCAGCATGCACACGGTCTTGGTTGTATAGCGTCTTCCACACATGTCAAATAAGTCTTCTAAGCTAGGTCCAAGCAAATCGATCACCAAGATATTGTGAGAGCCTTCTTGCCCAAAATAATGAGCATTTGGAATCCCGACTGGACACTTGATTGAGTGAAGGCAGCGCTAGGTCTTCCCGTAACTTACCGCATCCTTGCAGAATTTTATATGTTCGCCATTCATCTCTTAATTGGGGCGCTTCGCTTTTCTTCGGTTCAAACTTTATCGCAACTTGTTGATTGGTCAATAGATTGGTGCCTATCACGATGGCTCAGTCCAAGCGCAAAAGGATCCACAACACAATCAGACAATGCTCACCTTCATAAATGATTCCAAAACTTCCCTCCCCAATCCTTCGGCCTACTCTGTAATGAACGCCGACAACGTTAGAGCTTGCGGATGAGGATGAATGGTTAGAAGTGGAAGGCTGGTGGCTGCTGCGGTGGTGTTTGGAGGTGGGGGTCAAGGCACCCTGTTCTGGTTCCTTGCCGTCTCTAATCACTTGATGACCAGTTCCGGTAGTGGTTTGCGGTGTATTTGGTGGTATGAACTGTGTAGACGCAACCTGAGGAAGCTGAGTGGTGGACATGATAACCCAGGAAGCCGAAGCTGCAAAAACACAACGCTTAAAGTCGGAGCTTTGGTGGAAGCGGTGGGTTTCGCAGAAAGCAGGATATACTCCCTCAGCCCTCTAACCGATGCAGTTTCGAAAGTTCTCGGTGTAGGTGACGCTGGATCTGACGATGAACGAGCCACTAGAGTCCACAGAGCCGACCTTCACAATCTATGCAGGTTCTGGCTGAAACTGATATCTCTATGACTGGCTGGGCCGAAAGCGTGGAGGAAGAGGCTGAGACGGGAGTAATGCACTCTGGGATGTGTACTAGAACTGTATGGATGGCTTGTCTATTGGTACGGAGTGCGGACAGGATATGCGGCGAAACGTATGCAACCGCGCTGAAACAGTGGCTAGACGTCAGTGTGAAGTCCAACTTCTAAACAGAGAGACAACGGGGGCGCGGAACGATTTCCCCCAGGCACTGGCGTAGCGAGAAGCAAACGCTAGACGATGTGGGGAGAGTGGCCCCCCAAAAGCAGAAGAAAAGAAGGGAGGAAGCGCGAGGCTAGAATGGTATCCAACCCCCTTCTTTGTCACACAGCGTCACAAAAACATGCATCAAGCCAATTAGTTCTGGTGTAAACATCTCACTCGACCCCGCTGTTTTAGCTTGGGTTGCTGCGGTCAAGAGAAGAGGGAGAGGGGAGGGCAAGACCAAGACAAAGCTGCGTTAGATTCCGAGTGGGATAGAATGAATGACACCCTGCGCCGCTTGTTCTTTCACAGCGTCTCCGAGAGCGGGAGTGATTTGAGCTATCTTTGGCTGAGTGGTACAAGCTAATGGTTGATCGCATGGCACCAAAGATCTGACGCCGAAACAAACGAACGTCCTCGAAGGGGGCCAAAAAGTCTGCGTGGTCAATATCACACTGCAAAAGGAGAAGGTGTCGACTCCGGCCCGGATCATTTGTCTTGTGGACGTGGAGGTCATGGGCGCGGTCAAAGTTTGGGCCCGCATTGAGCGTTTCTGTACTTTTCGGAAAATGAAACCATCCAGTCTTGGCCTTGAGTTAGCTCCTCCATGCGTGTAAGATTTTTGTGATCTTCTAGCGAGCTTACTTGGTCAGTTCTTGACTGGCTTAATTTCCAAGGGGGTTTACGTCTGCGATTCTTCCCCTGGTGTAACCGGTTGTATCGCCTCCAAAGCTGAAGGCGGGACAAAGTTCCAGTGAATGTAGCTCTGCCGTCTTACAGGAATGTTGGCATGTCACTGACGTTGTCTTATCTTACAGTGGCCAACCAATTTGTTGCTTCTCTGCCGGGAGGGATCTCTTCGCTTTTACCAATATCATCTAGAGAGAGATTGGTAGGGTGCGGTGCTCGTTCCATTATGCTTGTGTGCATCAATCCTAATAGAAGATAGAAAGCCAAGTATGCATCGCACTAAACCTATTGTAGTTTCGTTTTTCATGAGTATTAGGGAACCCACAAAGTTGAGAAATTCCGTCAGAAAGTGAGCCAAACTGACCTCATGTACTCCATCCTGTCTTTAGTTCCGTATTCTTCACGTTAGGCCCGACGGCTCGTCCCGCAAATGACCGACATAAATGGTGCAACCTAACGTTCCTTACATTGTTGATGTGCGCGCATCCCACGTATGTTTCGGATACCGAAACGCGTCGTCTGCATAGCTGGATGACTTTTGCCCTCTTGACTCCAATGCCGAAAGATCTGCTCAAGTCTACTGTCGTACCACTAGTATCTTTGACATGTTACCAAAAATGTTCAACGTTGTGTTGGCTCTCATACTGGACATTAGAGCAAGCATTTCAAAGAATTATGCCATTGCAGGAGACTAGACTGTATTGACGAGCAGATTATATACACTGCGATGGTATGTATGTACATTGTTATTTTGAGCCTTATCAACCTATCAGGCCCGACATGTTCTCATATGCCGCCTACAATCAAACGCTCCATAGGACCCTTACTGACAGTTTTCGCAATGATACTCCTGGCCGCAGAGGATCATGAGTCAAAGATGCATTCGTGCATTATGTGAGGTCCTGGACGATCGTCGGCAATATCGACACCGATAATCACTGAGGATCCAGTCGTTCGACACCGTTGTGATTGTTCGAGCTCGGATATAAATCATGGACAGTCTCTGATAGCTCGTCCAACAGGTTCAGACAGACCGCCTCGAAGTAGACCACGTCAGGCCACCAAGCCGCCAGATGAGAATTAAAGACGTCCACCGCTTGTAGGCACGTCTGATCAATAGTTATTTTGGAAGAGTTGATGGGTACTAGTCCAAACATGACCGAGAGGTTGAGCAAAGCTTGTAATCTGTCGGTATCAATGATCGTCCTCTCGACTTCAGAGACTATTGAACATCGCGCAAGCAAGAATAACGACGAGCAGAGGAATGCGAAGAAGCTGCGCATATTTGTGCAGCTGCGCTCTCGTGTTCCCTTGCAAAACAAATTGTGTGCGGTGGTAGACATTTGGCAGACGTCAAGAATTGATTGGCATGTTGTCCCTACAAGTCTTGACTTAAAAACATATGCGTTTGTGTTTGTGGGTCGCGCCTCTTCAGTGCTTACTTGTTATCGTGGACACTCCACCGAGCCTCAAAGAGGCGTTCCATGAGCCCATTGTGGATCACAGAGGCAAATTATTGACGCGATGGACAGATAGATTGAGTCTCACCGTTGTCCACTTGCCAGTGGGCATAAAAGGTGCCAACAAACAGGACGCTTGCGGTAACAGCGAGTAAATTGGGTTCATTAAGCTGTTGTGTCAGAATATTCGACCAGACTGCTGCAGAATGGCCGCGTTTGAAGCATTGATGACAAGGAAAGGTTCTAAATAACATCATATTGCATGAGCAAGGTTGTATTCTTACGCACACTGCGAGACCAGACGCAAACGTAAGGTGATGACGTGGGATGAATGACGCGTAGAAGTGAGCGCTGAAACGAGCTAGCCACTTAGGCTCGAAGAGTCGTCGAGACGAGGTTCACCGTATACGTTAACAGATCAAGAGAAGATGACAAAGCAACAAGATGTTGTATGTTATCCGCGTAATTTGAAAGCAAGGGAAGGATCTCAATCGCAGTGATGCTCGCAAATAAGAACGCAGGACAGATGGTCATTGGAAGCTGTCCAAGTGGATGGTATATTGTTCATGTCGATATATCACAGCTAACATGCACTACAATCTTTTTCACTAGTTCATCATACATGGGAAGCCTCTTTGGTGCGGCCCCACGTAAGACGTCGACAAAAGTACAAGTTCAGATACACCAAAGCGAGCAGTACAGGAACTTCAATGAGCGGTCCAATGGTTGCCGCGAGTGCTTGCTCCGAATTGATGCCATATACACCGACCGCTACTGCAATGGCCAGTTCAAAATTGTTGCTGCTGGCGGTGAATGTTTGTGTTGTGACGTGTTCATACTTGAAGTGCATCGCCCATAGTGTAAAGAATGTAGCAAAATACATGATGATGAAGTATATCAGTAGCGGGACCGCTACACGGCATACGTGTCCGATGTCATCTATGATATGATGCCCTTGGCTTGCAAACATCACAATGATTGTGTACAACAATCCCAACAAGGCGAAAGGGCCAATGACGGGAAGGAAGCGCTCATTGTACCATTGTCGGCCTCTCCAGTGCATGAGGATGAAGCGTGTGAGAATACCTGCCGCCAATGGAATACCCAAATAGATGAGGACTGACTCAGCGACTATCGCAAGGGAGATTTGTTCTTGCTCGGAACCTGGAACGCCAAACCATTCAGAGACACGATTGATAAAGAGGAGGCTATATGGAGAATACAAGACGATTTGCAGAATGGAATTGAGGGCTACGAGAATTGCACAATATTCAGCATCTCCTTGAGCAACTTGATTCCAGATAAGCACCATGGCAATGCATCTGAAGAAGATCAGCAAGAAGACATTAGCCATCTGTGTCAAGGCAAGGCTCCTATGGAGTCAAACTCACCTCGCCAAGCCAATAATGATGACACCCGTGCGATAGCCTGGCAAGTCAAATAACGTGGCCCATGCTACCGCCGTCATGACAATGGGACCAACGATCCAATTCAGGAAAACCGATATTCCAAGCTGTATCCACACTTCTCTCAGTCGGAAAATGGCGTGTAATTTTTCGTACTGCACTTTGCAGAGGACGGGATACATCATAACCAGTAGGCCAATTGCGATAGGCAAGGACACCGTATCAAGTTGTACAGTGGCGAAACTGTTTTGCACGCCCGGCACAAAGTAACCTATGAGGATCCCTAGAGCCATCGCCAGGAGAATCCAGATAGGCAAGAATCTGTCGAGGAAGCTCAATTGCTTGAAGATGCCTGTCGTGTGCATGACTGATACATATCAAGAATCAGTCTTTGCATATTCAAATGCTTTTACCACTTACCTGACGCGATGTCTGAGCTACTACTTTCGGTGGGGCGAGCTTCAACGGGCTCTATTGATTCCGGAACCTTTTCGCTCTTGGTCATGATGAATAAAATATGATGAAACACACCGGACGCATCGCATTTTATAGAGACCTTCAGGTTCTGATCCTCGATTTAAGTCACCTGACGTTACCAATCAACGCTCGGATGTAACGCTACAATGTTGCGTTTGATACGAAGATTGATTGGTTGCATCACGTGAGCAATTTTATTGGCTCGTGTACAAAAAGGGCGACACTCCCGCAGACGTTCGACACTATCAATTATGACGAACAAACCGCGAGTGCTTTTCGTATGCCGGCATAATTCATGTCGATCGCAAATGGCGGAAGGATTTGCAAAGGCTTATGCAGACAAAATGGCAAGAGTGGAAAGTGCCGCGCTTGAAGGCCAATCTAAAGTGAATCCAGTAGCGATACAAGTCATGGAGGATATCGGCATCAGTCTCGCCGAGCACACATCAAAGATGATTTCCACTTTCAAACCGGAGGACTTCGACATCGTTGTATCCATGTGCGGATGCGGAGCGACAGTACCAGATGAATGGAAAGCGGGCAAGAGATTCGAAGATTGGAATGTGGAAGTACGTCTTGCGCGAAAGAAAGACATTTACCGATGAGCGATTTACTGACGAATGTATGTGACAGGATCCCACTGGCCAGGAGCTATCTGCATATCTGGAAACAAGAGAGGAAATCCGCCAAAGAGTAGAGGAATTGGTATCGTCCCATTACGAGCAAAGACCGCCAACGTATTCATTGTACCTAGAAGACGACGCTTGTTCTTACAAACCAAAGTCCAAAAACTCAGTCTGAAAGTAGAGTACACATGATACCCTACCATAAGTACATAATAACAGAGATGTGGAAGCCCTTTCTATATTACGTTTGCTCTATTGCCGTTCTACATAGGCGTCTATCGAATGGTATTTGTACAAGGGAATCGTCATTTCGTAAGTGAATTTGCTGTCTTGCGCAACTCCTTTTCATCAGCTGTGAGTAACCGTCCTTCTATTTCTCGTTCCTTGCGTTCACTGTATCTGTCAACAAGAAAGTCTACATGACTTCGTAGTAGAATCGACATCTTGTACAGCTCCTCGGCAACATCGACAACACGATCGCGTAAAGAGCTATCTTTCATTCTTCCGTTTGCGTCGAACTCTGTCCAAGCTTTTGGAACCGATGATTGATTTGGAATGACAAACATTCGCATCCATCTTCCAAGGATACGCAGGCTGTTTACGGTATTAAAACTTTGAGATCCTCCACTAACTTGCGCAATAGCTAGAGTTCTTCCTTGCGTTGGCCGAACTGATCCTATGGAAAGAGGAATCCAATCGATTTGATTCTTGAAGACTGCTGTGAGGTTACCGTGTTGTTCAGGGCACGACCAAACTTGCGCTTCCGACCAGGTACTAAGCTCTCGAAGTTCCTGTACTTTGGGATGCGTATGTGACACATCATCCTTTACCGGCAAGCCTTCGGGATTGAAAACGCGAACGTCGGCACCTAGCATGTCCAAGATGCGGGCAAACTCATATGCCAAGAACCTTGAATAGGATGTCTGCCTTAAAGATCCGTAGAGAACAAGCACCTTGAGAGGCTCTTGTCCGCTTCCTATTGATGCGGCCCTTTGCAAGTTCAAATTTTGCACCCAGTCTGTGGAGGGCTCGTCTGCTGGGAGGCGATATGGCTTGTACATAGCTTCATTCGAGACTGTCATTGTTACGAAGGTCCGATATTGAGTAACGTAACGTGATTTTAGGTAGTGCGAATAGGGTCGTAGCATGCCACTGCTTCTATTCGCGATATGGATCCTGCGCAACTGACAGCTGGACGAAAATATGGCGGTTCCCGTTTCAGGTAGAGAGATAAATTTTATGGAACACGTGATCTGTCCAATCAATTGCGGTTAATTTGTCAACTTTTTCCTCGCAGCGTTGTCCTCGCAGCGTTGTCCTCGCCTTCCCCTCACAGATGGCCCCCGAGACACAATTGCAGGGCACTGCTACTCAGAATGAAGCACTACTGATATTGACCTTGCATTGGGACATGATGGGCGGTTAAAATCCTTCAGCGACGCGATTGCGTATGGGGATGATACACCGTACAAAGATTGAATTGGCTCTCATATCGATCCCACACCTTCACAACTGCCTGCAGAGTATTGAAGCCAAAGATAGTATGTATGCCCGAACTATTTACAACGGATATGTACAACAGTTATCGCGACCATAAGGTCAATGACCAGAAATATCCTTCAAAAGATGTTGAAAAGCAGCGGTTGGGATCACTGGACCTCTGTTTGTCATTGTTACGACATGTCGAAATCTGTTTGCTAGGCTGTCTGGAGTAATCTTCCCAGAATTAATTGCAGGCCAAACCAGCTCCCACGCAGCGCTGCATTCAATGTACGGTTCTGGTTGCAATTAGATTTGGAGGTTTTGACTTTCGCTTCGCAAACTCACCATCAGACCACATCAGATCCACAATATCTGCTAAACTTTGATTTTCTTCATTTAAGGGAGCATCCACTGGCTGTGAAATGACTTCTTCGCTGCTATTTTCGCTGCAAATTGAACAGTCTATCACAGAATTGCAGCACTCCGTCTCGCTATGTGGTTGTTCCGGTTGGGTTATGGCAGTCGGATGGACCGAAGGCCCGATCTGGTCGGGAACGCGCGAGCTTTTGGCTTCGAGCGCGAACTTGATGACAACCGCGCAGAATTGCAAGGCGAGGGCTGGCTGAGTGTGGATCTGTCCAATGCAACATGATACCACAATCGACCATACTTCGCTGTCTATAGGGCTATCTGAATCTAAATAGTATTCAAGCTTAGTACACGAGAGGATATTGTGCCATAAACTTGCCTCCTAGAGTACGGACAACGGTTTGCTTGGCCGCCGCAAACACTGGCAACGCGTTTGGTTGTACTGTACAGTAAGGTCAGGAACGCACTGAAAGTGTAAGCTCATACGCTCACCTTGTAAAGAGTCACCACCTGCCCTTTTACCCGCAATCTGCCGGTGGAGGGACAACACCAGTGACTTGAGCTTCTCATTCTCGGTTTCTGCATCTTTCAGTCTTTGCTGTAAGGTGTGAATCAACCGTGTCTTCTCCGCATTCTTCTGCTCAAACTCTAACTCCAGTAACCTGACATAGTCTGCTTTTTTCCTTCGTGGCCGCGTGGCACCCGTCATGGGGCTGAGATGACCGCTCGGTCTCTCCACATCTGGACATTGAAATGTATAATTTGGAAAAATCCGTCACAACGATTGGCCGGATCACGTGCCGTAGGTGGATTGCTCAAGGTCAAATTATAAAAGCGTTGCAAATCCAATCTGTCTCCAGACATTGACATCATATTCATGCCAATTCAGACAATCCCAGCCGAAGCAAGCAGCAAGGATGAAGTGCGTCCGTGTGGCTGCAAGTCATCGTGCTGCGCGCACAGCGGAGATAGCGAGAACACAGAAGCTGTATCCGTCGCCAATTCAAGCAAGAACAGAGAAAATCCATGCTGCAGCAGGACCTGCTGCTCTGCAGAGAAAACAGAGCTAGGGGAGAACGTGGATACACAACAAGTAATACGTGAGAAGTATGGGCAGGCCGCAACCAAAGTCGTTCAAGGTAGCAAGACTGGATGCTGTGGATCGAAGGCTGTGTTGTTGGAGGGCGTCGACCATATCACGCGCGACTTGTACAGTTCTAGTGAATCGGCGGAGGTACCGACAGATGCCCTTCTGGCTTCGTTGGGGTGTGGCAATCCCACAGCGCTCGCATCATTGACTCCGGGAGAGATCGTATTGGACCTTGGCTCTGGCGGCGGCATAGATGTGATTCTGTCCGCACGTCGAGTTGCTCCAGGTGGCAAAGCTTACGGTCTTGATATGACGCCTGAGATGCTTTCCTTAGCGCGAGCAAATCAACGCAAGGCTGGGATCGAAAATGCCGAATTCTTCGAAGGCAACATTGAAAAAATTCCGCTTCCCGATGACTCGGTGGACGTCGTGATATCCAATTGCGTGATCAATTTATCAACAGACAAGGATACGGTGTTTCGCGAAGCATTTCGTGTCCTGAAACCTGCTGGCCGATTTGCAGTGTCCGACATTGTCTTGACGCGTAATCTGCCGGAGGAAGCTCGCAAGTCTTTGGAGTTGTGGGCAGGATGCATAGCGGGAGCGTTGCTTGTCGACGAATATCGTGCGAAGCTTACCTCAGCAGGGTTTATAGACATTGGCATCGAACCAACCAGGGTCTACAGTAGCGAAGATGTAAAGGAGATTGCAGGCATGGATTCAGCTCTCGCCTCGAACACTAGCTTTTCAACGGACGTCATTGGTGGTGCAGCAATGAGCGCCTTCATACGAGCTCGTAAGCCGGCTCTCGACCGAGCGGGAAATCCTTGAAAAAGCTATTGATATCGCTATATTCGGTGTTTCAGTTTCATTCCCTTAAGGCGTCGTAGCACGAACAGACTGCTGTAACAAATGAGTCGATGTAATATCCGTTATAATCTATCAATAAGAATGCATTTGCCCTTGGTTTGATCCATGCGTGTTTCCTGCCGTGACTGAAAAAGCGAACATTGCCAAAGAAGGAAATTTGTTCGTTGTCTTTGGTTGCGCGTTTTGTGGTTACATGAGTGGTCGTGAAAGTAGCGAGTCTGAACAAGATTACACATATCTCCGATGTCTAGACGACAATATACGGTTCGAAAAGGTGTTGAGATTCTTGCGTCAATTTCGCGAAACTGTGGACTTTCTAGAATGCCGTGCATCTCCAGGTGAGGCCTTGCATGTTCGCTCTCGGCCGGAAACATTTACGTATTACCAGACCTGTCACAATATGATATCCAGTACAAGGGCTGCATTATCGAAGTTACGCACTTTCCCAAAGCCACTAACGTGCGTATAGCTGATGACGATCGTGCCATTAGCTTGAGAACCAAGAGCGGAAGCCCGAAACGACTCGCAGAATTTCTAGCCGAGAGCACGCGTTGGTCACCCTTCTACAAAAAGGTAGGGGAGAGTATGCATAATGTAGTGAGTGCCAGTGATTTATCTTTTGACTCAGCATCAAGTCCACGTTGCAACATGTCAGCAAGGGCATCCGAAGTGTAAGCGATCCCGCGGATTGGATTTTATTTTCAAATTCGCTGATGTATGCATTCGTTTTAGGGCAAGTCAATGCGGATTGTCACTACCCCGATATCGAAATAATGCCTCCGGAATATGAGAATATTATAAACTGTAAGTTTACTTTGCGGCGTGCAACCTGGTCGAGCCTCATTACATGTTGACGCCATTGCTTGTAGCCATCCGTGAGTTCCTGTCGAGATCAATGGACAGAAATCACATCAACGACGATCGCTTGATCTTACGCCTAGAGGCGGATCAATCCAAAGGTACCACCAAATACGTATAACAGCTGTCGGTTATACTCATCGTGTAATAGCAAGGCTAGGGTTTCTTCATTCTGTGGCTCGCATGGAAAGTGTTCCTCTTTTCCGAATCGACATCACAAACCGCTACCTGAGCGAACCATCTCTTTCAATCCTACTTGATACATTGCCAGGCGACAGTATCACTGTTTTTGAGGGTCTATATCGACGAGATTCCGCAACGGAAGATCAGTTAATCTACATCAACGCATGGCTGAACCAATGGCTTAAGCCCGGCTCAGGTATGTGATTGTTGCCCAATTGATACCTTCATTCATATAATGTTCAACTCGTCGCAGTGGTCATTCTCCTTAAGGAGAAAGGCGATCTCCCTCCAAACTGTTCGGCCATGTACTCCATGTAAGCGCATGGTGATGATCTTTCTCGCATACTGATTGCAAATCGCAGCAACAGCAAGGTGGATAGAATATTTGCATTGCCCAGTCGCGAAAGAGCTGATCACTTTGTCAAACGTGACAGTGGTGCAAAGTCAGGTGTAAAGCGGAAGAAGAGTCCGGCGACCGAGGAAAGCGGTCATTCAAAGCGAATTTGTCCGGACTCTGCGTTACCCACGCCTGGCGTTACCCCTCCCCCGACCAGGTTACAACCACCTGTAACAACAGAAAGGCCAGATGCGCAATCTAACACACTTGCTCAGGAGAACAACAGCCTGTGGCGACGGCTGTGGACTTACTTGTTCCCCGCAAAACCTATTGCCGACAAGCAACCCGAACCACTACAAATCACATCCGGTTATCCTACAAAGACAATGACACCTGAATCGATCATCGCGAGGGAATTAGCGCGGCGAATGAGACAAGGAGAATCCTTTGAGACAGCCATTGCCAATGCCATGGCTACCGGAATTGAGGGAGTGAACAAGGCTTTCTTGATGGAGTCTTTGGGGAACATCGCAACGCCGGAAGCGTTGTCGGGCCAAGTAGACGAAAAGCCAAAACCACTACGCGGACGCGCGAAGATAACGCAATCCAAGGCAGAGCCTGAGCAGGGTATCGCCAAGCTGAATGTCGACACTGTATAGCAAGATAGATGTACAATAGGCTGCTAAAATTCCAAGTGATTCACTTTGGCAAGATCCCATTCGCGAGGAGGCGGAGGACCCCAAATGTCCTTGTAATCTCCTTCTCCTTCTTCTTTTGAGCTTTCCGAAGATTCCCTCTTGCGCTTATGTTTATGCCTCTTGTGCTCTTTTCGTTCTTTATTCTTGTGACGCTTGTGCTTGTGCTTTTTATGCATTTGTCCTTCTTTCGACTCGATATCTACTGGGTGTGAAAGTGACACCAAATCGTGTCCACCAAGATCTGGTATGTCCACAACAGGATCGTAATTGAGGTCAAAGTACTTGTCCATTTTTGTTGAGCCGAAAGGCTGACCACGGCCGCGATGAATGACCGTGGGTGAGGTATCTTGGGCGGGTTTAGATGGTGGTGATGAATGGCGTGGTGGTGTAGGTGAGTGCTCGCGATGCCGCCTCTTTGAGCGCGTGCATTCTTGCTCGTCATTGCTTTCTGAGTCCCTGCGACGTCTTCTGCGATCATCGCGGCGATCATCCTCACTATAACGATGACCTCTTTCTGGTGAACGATGATGGCTACGATGACGGCGACTGCACTGTTCGTCTCGAGCATCGCTTTCCCGTGGTGGAGGCTCGTCAGTCGCCCTATTCCTCTGCGCTTTTGTATTATGCTCTCGTATGAGAGCCTGATTGTGATCGTCCGTCGCTTTGATGATATTTGTCAAGAACCTCTTGTTTGTTTTCAGAGTGCGATTAGGAGGACTAGACATGAGCAAGCTCCAATGTCAGCGAGCAGCTAATAAGTCGCTATTGAAAGCATGGATAGTACTTACAGGCCAGATTCGGGCAAGAAGGCTCGAATGCCCATAGAATTGTATGCAGAGTTCTTCTTCTTGGCGTCTTGCAGAATGAGGTCCGCAACATACTTGTCTAGATCCTCGTCTGCAATGTTGGACGTGTCTCCACCCACCGATGCGCGCAATAACCTCGACACATTGTCTTTCAACGAAACGTTCATTGAAAGAACCAAAGTATTATGTTGTTCGACGTGCCGCAGTGGAACTTGGGTCATGTGGTTACGGAGGAGATCAAGGATAACGCGAGTCAAGGCAAGAGAGACAAGTCTCAGGGCCAAGGACAGAAAGTGACGCGCAACAGTACGGCAGGATCAAAGGGGAGCAGTGATGCTGTCGCAGATCCGACAAAGAAGAACAAGAAGCGGAAGCGGGAGGATAAGGAGGAAGGCGCAGAGGTGCATGCAAACACTGCAAACCTAAAGAAGCACATCGCACTAAAGCCGACGCCGCAACCACAAAAAGATCATCACATCCGAAGGATTGAAGAGAGCATCCGAAAGGCGGCGGCTCAGCCAAAGAAGAAGGTCAAGGATAGGAAAAAGAACAAGCAGAATAGTGACCTTTCCACTGCAAATGTGTCAGAGGCTACGACCAAGGAGCTGAAGCAGCCTGCGCCATCAATGATGAATACATCGGCGAATGCGACCTCGAAAAAGAATTCGATCAATGCTCAAAAACTACAAAAGGTATGTCGTGGCATGTTGTCTTGCATTGACCGGATGATTGACGTTTGAAACAGCTTTTGGCCAAACAAAAACAGAAAGGTGCATCGAATGCGGACAAATCCCAGGCAAAAGCAGGGAATCCGATCCAGGAGCAACAAAAAGCATTACAACCCACGAGCGCAGTTGCTGCCGAAAAGCTTACACCAATGCAGCAACAAATGAAGAAAAAGCTTTCTGGAGCTCGTTTCAGATGGCTAAATGAGCAATTATATACAACAAGCGGTGAAGAAAGTTTCAAGCTCTTTCAAGATAAGCCGGAGATGTTTGATGAGGTGAATACACGATGGATCGTTAGATGCCTCCAATTCATTATTTAAACCTTTGCTCTGCTAGTACCATGCAGGTTTCAGATCGCAAGTTGAGTCTTGGCCAACGAATCCGGTGGATGTTCTGATCGAGGAGCTTCGGGAAGTACCGGCTGGAACGACCATAGTTGATCTTGGTTGTGGGGATGCCAAGATTGGCGAAGTCCTGGATGGATACAAAGCGAACAAGAAGGTCAAACAAGGTATCAAGGTGTTAAGCTTTGACCTGGTGGCTAAGAATGACCGCGTCATGGCGTGTGATATTGCCCACGTAAGTCTCTGTCTCATTTTCATCATGATCCTTTGCCTAATGCGGCCCCTTAGCTTCCCTTGCCCAATGAATCTGTGGACATAGCAGTCTTTTGTCTCTCGCTTATGGGCGCAAACTATACCGACTTTTTGAGAGAGGCGCTACGCGTCCTCAAGAAAGGGTAAGTCACCAGTTCGCAAGTTATTATTGCTAACAAGCAGCAGTGGTCAGCTGAAAATCGCAGAGGTCCAATCACGCTTTACATCGCTGGACACTTTCATCTCTATCCTGGAGCAGTTAGGTTTTGAGTTCGTTTCGCAAGACACCTCCAACAAGATGTTTGTGATGATGGAATTTATCAAGGGTGAGGCTGAGAGCATAGATGCATCAGTTAGGCAATTGGATGCTCCTGAAAGCCCAAAGAGCAAGAAGAAAGCGAAGCGTAATCGAAAGATGCTTGCAGATATGGACAGAAAGCAATTGGAGGCTACTGCTAGAGATGCCTTGAAACCTTGCTTGTACAAGAAGCGATGAAAAATGGCTAGTCCTTTTCTAATTGTCTCACTGCGCTTTTTGCTTAACTTGACCATTCGACAACATGTATGACAATAGACGTGCTGCAAAGCTAGCACGCGCAGCTCCAAAGTAAGTTTCGTGGTTAGTTGGCTGCTCTACCTATCGCTAGGTGGACTATCCGCCAGTAAACGGATCTTTATTGACCGCAAGGGCGATTACTGACATCTTTTACATTCTTGTAGATTCTCGAGAACAGCACGCGCATCAACAAGTACACGATGTCAAAAGTGTCTTCAGTATGGTCACTGGGTAAGCATCGCGCTTGCTGCCCCAGTTTTGTTTTCTCAAATTACGTTTGACAGACTTATGAGTGTCCCAACAAGCAAGTTTACAAACCTCGACCTACACGAACACAGCAACTCACGAAACCACTCAAAGTAAAAGAGATTGACTTACCTCAAGAATTTCTGAGCAGAAAGGAAAAGGAGAGCGTTGCCGCCAAGATATTGAAAGAGAGAAAGGAAGAGCGACGACGAAAACGCAGGTAATGTGGATAGCGGTGCTATCATGATCCTTTAGGCTGAGTTCAGCTTTCGACAGACGTTCAGTGTCCTCATCTTCAAGTGGCTCCGGCAGTTCGTTCTCTGGCTCAGACTCTGAGTCGTCCGTTTCCTCGTCATCTTCTCGATCATCTCGCTCAGCACCCTCTCGCTCATGGTCACGATCTGCTTCGCGCTCGTCAAGGAGCTCCAGTCGTTCAATATCCAGCTCGCGTTCGTACTCTTCACGTTCACCATCACGGTCTCGCTCCCCATCCTCACGCAGAGACAGTCATCGTCGACTGTCTGCAACGCCCAAACGAGGTCCTCGGCGATCCAGCCCTCCACGTGGTCGATCCATGTCTCGTTCGGTGTCAAGTGACTCCGTCAGTCCACCTAGACGACGATCTCTTTCTCGCTCCCGCTCCGTCTCGCAAGCGCGCTCACGAACCTCTAGAGCCTCAGGAAAGAACGGCTATTTCAGCAATCGCAGTCCCGTTTACCGAAGGTCACCATCCCGCTCGCGCTCGCGCTCACGTTCACGTTCCCCCTTCTCACCCAGATTACGTTCTCCGCCTTTGCGTAAAAGATCTCGCTCACCTCTCGATTATGGCAAACGCCGACGTTACTCGCAGAGTCCGTCCCCCCGCCATGTTAGGCACTCTCGCAGCTCACCAGCGCGATATTCCAGCCGTTCCTATTCTCGCTCGCGATCACCTCCTCGTAGATGAATACGAAGTCGCATGAAGCCTCATACGTGCGTTTAGAATTAAAATGTATAGTTCGATATGTACACTGCACTATGAGCACGCTTTACCAACGGCCCTGAGACCTTGCTTCCTTCATCTCTTCCTTTCCCACTTCCATCCGCTTTGCGCCCATCTCCTGTAATTCCTTATCCCGCATGACCGTACCCACCGTCTTAAGCGTCATACCGACCATCTGATCCAAAGTTCCACCAACTAACGAAGGAATGGGAGCGTCCACGTCAGGTTCCTCAAGTTCCCGCGTATGGGGAGCATGAAAGCGCCCTCGCCCCTCCTCCATGGATCTTGAAGCATCGGAAGACGATGGATTGGGTTGAGAAGGGCCGGTCGAAAAGGCCGGATAGTCTCGGTCCGATGTCGACGATCGTGGAGAAGACGATACACTCGGAAGTTCGTCGTCCGGTCCAAAGCTGATGAGGGGTTTTCGTGCGAGGTCTGCTTGTCTTCGTTTACGCACTGACTCTTCCTCAGGCGACGGTTGTCCTGAGCCTTGTCGAACACTGCCCAGTGGTCGGTCGTCATCGTCAAGCGGCTGTTGTTCTGGAGGTGGATCTTGTCGTTTCTTGCTGTTTTCTTTGCTGTCCGTTTCCGTAGTCACCAGCTCAATCAAATCGTCCTCGCCTGATCCCATGGCTTTGTCTGTGCATCGACTGTGTGAACAGTGCTCTAGTGCCTGAATGACGTCATTACCATTTATAGTGCTTGTGGGGGAGAGAAACAACTGGACTGCTGTGGAGACAAAGACCTAATGGGAAGTCACAGTGTGCGTGTGTGTGAGTAGTAGAGAGCAAAAGTGTCGTCTGCAACGTTCATGTTCACATCAACTACCACAACTGCGCATCAAAGAAGGAATGTCCAAAAAGTGAAACGAATGAGCAAGAACACAGGGATCCAGCCAGTCGCGCCCAAGATCACCCCCTAACCGCTTCCTTTGACCATCCCTTGGGTAAGCTGCCCGATTTGCCCATCTCTCAACCCGAGTGGCTTAGATTTTAACCAATCAAATTTCACGTCGGAATCAATTTCGGTATAAAAAGGAAGATCTTTGGCCCTTGTTGATGTTCTTAGTCCCTCATGAAGTTGTTTACGTCCACGCATCAATATCCATACAAGTGGTCCCTCGTTTCTGCTGCTCAGTGGCAGAAATACCCTAATGAGCACTGTCCTCACGTCAAGGCTGTGGATGTGCTCTCACGCCACATTGACAAAGATACCGGAATATTGTATACAGAACGGTTGTTGACCGTAGAACAAAACGTACCGGCATGGGTGATGCGGTTTATTGGCGGTTGCACGACGCAGTATGTTCGAGAAGTCAGTGCTCTCGATCCCAAAACGCAGACGCTCACCATGTCCTCTGTCAACTTGACCATGTCCAACTTTATGTCTGTCCAAGAAACCATCACCTACCAATGCGATCCTGATCAACCCGACAAGACACTCTTCTCTCAAACGGCTGCTATTAGTGCCGGTAGTACACTGAGGGGTATGGCATCGATGGTGGAGGATTTTTCCGTCAAGCGATTCAAGGAGAACGCCGTGATTGGACGGGAAGGTTTCATGAACGTCTTGGAGCGCTTCAGTGTTCTTACGGAAGCGAGCGAACAAGCAACCCTAGAGAACAAGCAAGTGGAGGCCATATAGATTGCTGTTTCACCTTTACAGTATACGTCCCACCTCACCCCCGATCGACCAAAAAGACATACAACCCGCATTCGACTACACTGCACTTCATTCATTAGACGCATCCAGCATCCAGCATCTCATCATACATCATATCAGCGGCTCACATCACATCATATACCCCATGTTCCATCCCTTGTAAAGCCTTGGGACACAAGACTAGCCTAGAGTACAGTCTTGTCTCTGTATCATACACTCGCATACAAAAGACATGTTTATCAGTCTATGGAATGTTTCTATACAAAACATGCTTATGCCTTTGACTCTAGAGCGTGTAATAACATGAATTGAAGCACCAGGAGACCCGTTCCTGATACATCCACCAAGGCAGTGCTACACGTGATAATACGTCAACGAATGTCGCACCGGGTTTCCTTTTGACTTACAGGTAGGTTAGTACGTAATTATCGGGATCGTAATCGAACCGCCAAGACAGCAGGGTACCATATTTGGCCGCCAATAAGGCAAAATAGGTCTAAGGAAATTGGCCTCAATATCCACCTAAACTTGAGCGCGAAACTTACCAGGAGCATCGATGAGACCAAATATACGGCCACAAAGGTCCATGTCATCTCTAGGTTGCCCGACTGAAATATAAAGGTCACCAAAAGAAACAAGACTTGAATAAGAAGGTTCATGAGCATCATGGTCCATTCAACCGTCATGTAATTGTCTTGACGGCCTGCGTGCAAATAGGTGGATAGACGTGAACAATAGATGGTACCGAAATTGCCACTGATGCCGTTCATCACGGGGACCAAAAGGGCCATGGCTGGATAGGGTTCGACAAAGCGTTCCAAGACGACGCCAGCACCGCTACGGAAGAGGTCAGTAAGCGATGGAAAGTGGGAAAGCCATGTTCACGCATTGTATGTACCTGGAAATGAGCATGGCCACAAAGACCGGCGTCCAGCCTGAAAAGAGCAATCCTTTCACCTGATCATTGAGATACACGGATCGACCGAGGATGGGAATCAAAAGAACCATGACGACAAGGAGAATGGGGGATAACGCGGTATCTGTCAAGTGCGAGTGAGCATGCAATTGTCCATGATGACAGGGGAGCGCTCTTACTGAAAAACTGGTACATCAGCGTTGCCAATATAGCCAACAGAGAAATGGTCACATTGTCACCCACGCAGGCAGCGATGGGACAAGCAATGTTGTCTAAGCTTCAGATGAGCATACCTCTATTCATGACACTCGCAGAACATACCTGGATTCACGTTGTAATGTCGACAGGCTATAATTAGAACGGACGTGAACACACTCATAAAGGCACCGCTTATACTGGCGCACATCATGGATGTTGCGACCATTAACAAACTCTCCCATATAGGTGGACTCGGATCGGTCGCTGCCCGCGATGAAAGACCTAGCAAGTATGAGAAGAGACCGGCTATTGAGCCGACAATGAGAGCTTGTAGGATAAGAAGGAAGCTGTTGCCAACAACAATCTTGCGGCGCGGCTTTGATTGATCTAGCGAACCGAGGTTGGCCTATAACAAAATGTAAGGCAAGTCAAAACAAGTCGCGAGTTGTATAGACTTACCGCCGTGGAAAGCCGGGCGGCAAAATTCATTTCAAGGTTGCCCTTCAGATTGAACAGGATTGGAACCAGGATATAGAGCTCGGGCACTGCTTCAAAGACTGGCCATGCCTGCAATGCACGACCAATGTCAGTCAAACCGCAGAAACTATTCTATCAATGCATACCTGTAGGTAATCCAGCAGCCAACCGACAAACATGAGTCCACCCAAGAGGATCATTGTGGAAGGGAACGTCTAGAATACCGCGTAAGCCTGTTTTGCGTCTCTTATACCAAGCACCCCACCTGAATTGCCAGCGTCCATGCGCTCTGCATTTCCAATTCAGGAACGTCCTTCACCGTGCCTTCGGGATGGTCAAGTAAGTTGGATCGCTCTAGGTCGATGGAGGTATGAAAGAGTGGCGTAGAAGCGGTCGCATAGTCGCCGTCATGATGGTCTTCTTGATATTGCGTGGCATGAAGCGAATAGGTATCAAATTGATCTGACTCTCCGGCTTCTCCTTCTGCAGTGTCATTTTCGTGAATGGGTGGCGATGAGGGAAGAGGTGTTGCAGACAATGCGTGGTAAGCATCGTCCGCTGTAGTGTCTGAGAATGCGTCAATGGCAAAGAGCTCAATGCCCCCTTGGCTCCCTGGTGCCGAAGGTTTATTCATCCCGTTCCGGCTCCCTAATGTCTACAGCTGCCGACGACCGGTGTGCAGTTGACGAGTAGGGGATGCCGTTCAGCTCTGTATATGTACGCAGTGTCTCAATCTCCTTAGCAGTGTCCTCGCATCCAACGCTTCAATGAGCGAAAGGAATGTTCGACCCAAGCCAAATTTGCAGCGAGCACGTTTTCAGGCTCAAAGTGGAAAAACTGTTTTGGCTTGGTATGATGGCAAGAGAGGATGTGCAGAGGTTTTGAGGCAATGATGATGGACTAGATTCAGGCATAGTGATGTCGCCTCGTGCACCACTGTCTGGTTGGATGTCCCAATTTTCATTTGACATACTATAGGCTATAGGACCGCCTGTCCAAGGTATGATCTGCGACATTTCGCTGTATTTCATTCATATGATACAAGTTCAAGCTACCGTTTCACCGTGCTTGAGCATTCGGACAAAGTCTCTATAGTCAAAGTTGCCATCCTTGTCCAACTGCATGCCTTTAAACATGAGATCCACCTAAATAGCAAATTATGAGCCACAGGTTCCAAGCAGCAGTAATGTGGTTCATGCCATACCTCTTCATCTGTAAATCGATCACCCATAGTGGTCATGTATTCCCGCAAATCCTCTGCATTGATCAATCCTTTCCGATCGTCATCAAAGCATTCGAAAGCCTGAATGATATCGTGCTCTGGATCCGTGCCGCTCAATTTTTCACCCATAAGTGTAAGGAACATGGTGAAGTTGATCGATCCGGGTGCTTCGTTGATCATGTTGGCGACGTAGTCGGCAGATGGATTCTGACCTATCGTCTACCGTGAATTATGGAGGCTTACAAATTCTCCGATCGCTTCTACGTACCTAGCTGGCATAGAACGGCCGTCAAATCCTCAGCTTCTAGAAAACCGTCCTCGTCGGTGTCCATCATGGAGAAGGCTTCCTTGAACTCTATAACTTGTTGTGGTGTGAACATGGCAAATACGTTAGAGCTTTGCCGCACGGCTCGCTTCTTCTTTTGATTTCTGGCTGACTGCATAGGTGGTGTAAATACATAGAGCACGCAAAATGGGCATCTGAGCCGGAGACATCTGCATGGAATAGCTACGTACCATTCTTGAACTAACAAGCCGGTGACCAGGTATGCGTCAAACGGGCAACAAGAACAAGAAGGCAAGCGTTGCTCGCAAGACGCTTTTCAAACACACCACTTACGTTTTTCCATATTTGGCAATGTAACGGTTGAACATCAACAAAACTATGAAACAGGCGACGATGATAGAAAGAGTTGTTCCCTATATTTACAAGGATCGTGTGCTGCTTCACAGATGGTGCGTGCTAACATGTTTCAGGTTTTTCCATGACAATGGTCGTGTCATGCGCGATATATAGGATAATGTGGTATGGTAGGGTAGGGTGAAATCGAGTGGGTTCAGTGGTCATGATTAGGCGGTCGCGGCAAATGCAGAAGGAGCTGCATCAGCAGCCGAAGTTGGTACCGTGAGTCTCTTCTTCTTATAATCCTTGATAGCCGATTTGATGGCATCCTCTGCCAACATAGAACAGTGAAGCTTGACAGGGGGTAGGCACAACTCCTTGGCAATCTCTGTATTCTTGATTTGACCAGCCTGATCCAAAGTCATCCCCCGAACTCGCTCAGTCATGAAACTTGAGCTGGCGATGGCGCTACCACATCCAAAGGTCTTGAACTTGACGTCGACAATTTTACCGGTGGCTTCATCCACCTTGATCTGTAGCTTCATAACATCTCCACAAGCAGGAGCTCCAACGAGACCAGTGCCAACATCGGGGTCATTCTTGTTCAGGGAACCAACGTTACGAGGTCGCTCATAATGATCAATGACCTAAAAGGTGCAGCCAACAAAAAAGTTGAGTCAGCAAGTTCCGACGCAATAAGGTGTCTTTCAAGAGACTCCCGGATGGCATCAAAAATCCACGCACTAGCCAGCACTGTCACAAGCAAGACTGCAAGTGGCCGGACAGCTCCGCACCACAACGACGAGAGCGTCAACAAAAAGGTCATGGTGCAGCTATTTCAAATCGGGCATGAAAAAGACCGCTCCGAGTCTCTTGTGTAATGATCGGCAAGCATCCATGACCTCCCATGACTCATCCAGCGAGTCTCTCACTCCTACGACACCACACGTCTACATACCTTCTCGTGATATTGTCTCTTTGCGCCAAGTGCAAACACGTTCACAGCCGGACTTCTGAAAGCCTTTGTGGCGATAGGTGCAGTTCGTTGCAATGTACTTCTGAGCATACTGAATGTATTTTGCGTAAGTGAAAGGTGTTGAAGGGAGTGACGATACGTCGTGACAAGTGACAGGAGGAGGAAAAAAGGTGACAAACAAGATGCGAAATGGTTGAAACTTTAGCTTCTGTAGTTTATAATGCATGACCGTCGATGACGTTGTAGCCAATCATCGTCGAGATGAAATTATCAGATTTTTTCCCATCTGATTACAATCATCTGGCCGGGTGGATCAAGTGTGCCTGGCGGAAATACCTCTCTACACAGATGGGTTATCCATAAAACTGAGGAGTAGTTCACACATGGATTGAGTCAAATGAGAGCACTTGCAGAGTACCAAGGCTAGATGTTTGAGAAATATGAACGAGCCCGGATGAACAACGCAAACAACTTGTGCATTGCCAATGTTATCTTTTGATATCAAACTTTGGTGTATTGGCTTTCAAGCATATTTTCGCTTAAGATGTCCACCCGTAACATCATTACCACCTGGGTAAATTGTAAAATGCTCACGTATTGGGTGTTTGATTCTCAGCTGTGCTATAGACTTTGCCTTGGAGGAAAACTTTTCCTTCTCCCCATCCAATTTGCAAGCTTGGATTCGCATATCAGCACGTCCAGATCGTCGTCATGTATATCTGTAAACGAATACAGTCCCCGATGCTTCACCCATCCATTGCCGTGCTCCTCAATGAAGATGTGATCATATTGGATTGCATGATTCATGTCAATAGCACAAACCTCCAAGGTTGAAGGGACAATCCAAACACATACAAAACTTTTGTGGCGGAACCTCCTGGACGACGCGAAGATCCAAGATCTTGACAATGTCATCGTCCTGCAAAGCATAAAAGATGACACGTCAGTAAAGATTATTGAGAAGGAAGTACAAGCCCTCAGGCTAGGAAGGGAGTAGGACAGGAGCATATAAAGGGTAACCTTCGGAAATTAGCAGGATGGAAGCGGAGGTGATGGTCCCTATGCGCATCGATGAGGTGTCCTCATCAATGTATGCGAGGTTGGCGAAGTGCAGGAATCATAGAACGAGATGTACAATGTTTTTCCGAGGCGGAAAGAAGTACTTCATGGCATGAGGGGGCATATATATACGTTTGCTTGCTGATAGAAATTAAATAGACATTGCAATTTCCCAACAGGCACATCAGGTCTACTTTTATCGCGTCCACGTCATTCTTCCGGTTTTCATACGTCCACCAGTCAAAGAGAAGGGTGTCAATCATGTCGCGATCGCCGGTTAACACTTTGAACAGACGCTCCCAGCGAAGTTTTTCGTCCTTGTCCCCAATGTCGACAGATAATCCGGCAACTTTGTAGCAGAGGGCCTACGTCGATTATGATCCGGTAATCTCTCCAAAGACCCCGCATCGCCTCACGTAGATAGGAAAAGATCCAAGTCATCAGCATGTAAAAGATGTCGGTCCAGAAAGCTCCGCTCCGCTTTTGCACGTTTTACCACGTTCTTCCATGGCTTATTTGCCATATCGTATTGAGCTTGCAACATGTGAATGAAGTAGATAATGAAGCGTATCATTGTTCTTCGCTCACGCTCTACATCCTTGATGTAGGATAAGCGGCTTTTCTCGTTATCGGCCTGAGCGATGAGCTGCTGGAGCTCGTCGCCTGTTCAGAGTCCAGTCTTTTCCTGCGAGCTGTCACTGCTACCATCGCTTTCGTCATCGGCCATCGAACTTCCTTCTTCCTATGGCATGTTTTCCGGTCTGCGGTGACTAGTGTCAATCACCAGAGTACTTGTTCCCGTATATGCCGAATTTACCTATGCTCTGCTGGAGCCAGCACCAGTCTTGGAATTAAGTGGACCATATAGCTCGATAAAAGCGTGGAATTGGCCGAATCGCCGTGGTTGATGGAGTCATGACGGAAGAAGTGTGAAAGAGTTTACAGCCCGCTGCGAAATCAAGCAAGAATATATAGGCTGCTGCCCAGGATTGGAGACGAAGAGAGCAGACTTCGAGTATTGGTTTCAAACTAAAAGACAAGCCCATCACGCATAGTTGAATTGACTTGTAAGGCGTGTGAGAGATCTGGCTGTCAGTTAAGTATCGCCAAGTGGAGTGTAGGACCGATGAGCGCGACTACCGCTCGTCAGTCACAACACTTTCGTTCTGACAGTTTCGCCTCTGGCGTGATCTTCCCAGCAATACTGATTAGGCAGGCAAACGTTGTAGTCGTAAGTAGTGTTGAGCGAGGCCGGTTAGGCAAACGGATAGCTTTCCTGCCTCCAGACAATGCCGGAGCAATGCCTTCGCAATCCACCGCAATAGGCATTATACTGACACCTATTAAAGAAACGATGCTGGGGCCATGAGCCTGCTCGTGTTTGTGGGGGCACCAAGGTTGGCAGACTTGTTGGCTTACGACGCAGAGCAATAGGGTCACAAGCTGGTGGAAGCCAAATCGTTTTCACTCTTCAGTGATTCCGTACCGGTCGCTCGATTCAACGGTAACGGTCAGAAAACATACCTTGACGAAACCGACACCGAAAATGAAAGAGCCTCGCAGCGAATACGTTCACTGAAGCCTACATCAAGGGTCACAACTCACTTTAGAGACAGAAAGCAAACAAATAAAGGGTTCAAACCGTTCGTTCCACCACGTCCAGCGCATTCCTCGCTTTATGTCACATTGGCACAAGCTATTGAGGAGGCACGGCCGAATAGAAGAACAAGTGGTGACTTGCTATGTATTCTGAGGGGACTACCTACTGCTCGTCATGTTGTGCGTAAGCAAGGCGAGAAGAAAGGCGATAATGTATCAATCACAACTTTATTGTTGGGTGATGATACGTTGTCTGGATTTACGGTCGAAGCTTGGGGTGACACTGGCCAACAGCTGCAGCAATATGGACTCGGTGATGCTCTGCTAGTGTACGGTGAGACTTGCCTTACGCGTGTATTCCGTCAAAATGCAAAGCTGAGATCCTCTGTCAGGACTATTAATGAAGTGTTACAAGACTCAGTGGAAAGGTGAAATTACAAACACATCTATCGTATCACTTGCCAAGCCCAGCAAAGGTGGCCTTCATGCGAGACACCTTGAGAATCTCATAGATTGGTCACGCAAGTCTTTTCTTCCTCAGCTAACATGTCTCGACTCTCTGTCATCGCCGAGCTACTTTGAACCCGCGCAACGACTCGATGTTCAATCGAAGAAGAGACATGACTTGATTTCGGAGCCCTCACGAATCGCAACTTCGACATTTCGAGTCAGGTTGCTGAGTATTCACCAACCAACGACTATCTCATCAACTCCACTGCCATCTGCCATCACTTCTTGCACCAGTTGCCTGAAGGTGGTCAACAGCAGCAACGACATTATTAATGCGTACATGTGAGCAATCTGCTCTGCCTGCTAGCGTTGGCTAATATGTCGTTGCAGAGTCACACAGCATAGTGTAAACCTTCGTAATGTTTACCCCGGCCTAATTATTGATTTGAAAGGATTTCACGTTGATATTGACACGAAAGGAGGTGGGTAAGTGACGTCCACTCAACACAAAGATGCTTAAGTTTTCCTTAAGGTAAAAGCTTCCTCGTGTCAACCTCAGATTCCGGGATCGACGTACCTCCCATACGGACAGTGGGCGATCACTTGTTTCCAAAGTTTGACGACTACCTTCCAGAGAACATTTCGACTTTTACTGAATTGATGGCCAGACATTATAGGGGTAAGCTAGATCCTCCGTCTTTGACGAATAACTCAATGCACAAGTAGGTCTTGCCCGCGTCAAATGTAACATTGTGGACATCACGTTACCGGCTGTCCATCCCATCAGAGTCGAAGATATCCAAACCAACCATATATCAAAACTCATCTATCGCATTTGCGCCTACTGCAGTCGTGAGGCACGGCAAGACACCAATGGTATCCTGCATTGTTCGCATTGCATTACCACGACCTCGACCGCCAAATTCCAATGGGCCTACAAGCCAATACTCATGCAATTCCAAGATGTACGTGTAGCCGACACGAACAAGGCACATTGGTATCGCATGGAAGGCAAATTGGCAGATGACCTATTTCTGGGATGTCAAGCGCGACATTTCGGCGAGGCGTCTCAATCGTTGCGTCCACATACTCTCTCGAGGCTCCTGAGCAGATGGAAGACCTTGGTACGACTGGCCAAACAACCAAGCTCTTCCGGTTATGAATGTATTCTATTCTGTACACTACACATGGATGGCATTGAAGGGCAAGTGAGGGCCATTCACGTATTTCCCGAATAAAATTTCACTTCGGCCGCGATCACTTTTTCGGCCTGCATGGCTTGCTTCCGCAAGTTGTTTCTGTTACAGTGCCTTGTGCTGGCTATAGTATGTCTATTGGCTCCTCAAGTACGAGCATGGGAGCAGGGTAGGTCATGAGCTTCTGCAGCTTTGCGGATGGCTTGTCTAACGGACCATATGCACGTTCAGGGGATTACGAGATCTTTGACCTTGTTGATGAACTGGAGTTGGCCGAAGGGAAAGAGGTCAACTTTTATAGCTGGCTTAAGGTCGAGGTAAACTAATGCATACGTTTGGTGGAAGAGGTGGGCATCATGCTCAGCCATGCCTATAGCCATCTGCTTCTGTCGCTCAAATCAATCGTGCATATCGCAAGCTGTCGCTAGAGTTACAGTAAGTCTACGCATGTATAGCCTCAAGCATCATCATGCTTATGCTTTTGTGTACTCTAGTCCGGACAAGAACAAGCATGATGCGCTTGCGCACCAGCGATTTGCCAGGTTAGGCAAAGTTGCGGCTATTCTTCGGAATGATACCACTCGTGAACGGTACAATTTCTTCTACAAAAACGGTGTTCCACGTTGGCGTGGTACTGGCTACTACTATGCTCGTTACCGACCAGGCTTGGGCACCGTCATTGTCTTCCTCGTTTTGCTGACGAACGGTCTTCAATATGTTGTTCACCTAATCAATTATCACCAAGAGAAACGAAAGATTCAACAGTACGTTGCTGACGCTAGAGAATTCCTAGCGCGACGCACACCCAAGGCTCACGGCGCACCGACATTTGGCAAGAGCATGATTGAGATTGGCGATCATTTCATGAAGTGCGACGTGAAAGGAGACGGACATATCATCTTTTATCCAGAAGGTAATCCAAGCATTGAACTCAATGTCGATACGGTGCCAAAGCCCCGATTCACCAACACATTTCTCTTTCAATTACCGAAGATGATCATACGCAAGCTAAACGGCGAAAAGGAAGAGGATGTTGCATACGAGGAGGAGGAGATTGTCGAAGAGGAACCTGTAGAGAAGGATGGTCCAAATCAGAGCGACTCTGGCACCTTGCGCGTCCGAAAGACTAATCAGATGAAGGTGGTCGCCGGCCAACGGAAAAACGTTCGCAGATAGCTAGCAATACCTTCCATGGTTCATGAAAAAAAAGTCCCTTCTACATTCATCGCTTTTGGGATTTATGGCATTTAGCCGAGTATAGTACACGCGAATAAACAACACACTGCATTCTACAGGTCGTCCTCGGAGTCATCACGTATCGTTGCTGTGCTGTGAACGGGAGGCAAGTCATCTAAATCAGATCCGTCTGCTTCGGCATCTACATCACGCGCTTCCCGTCTCACTTCGCGTTCTCCGTCCTCACCGTCCTCTTCTTCCGGTCGCGCATTACTCTGTCGACGGTCCTTGTTGACAGTCTCCACCGCATCCAACCAGTCACTGTAGACATCAACTGCCTCACTTAGACCTGTTCAAATGTTTTAGGGACCTCTCGCCGCGTTATTCATTCTGTAACGTACCGTTGATGGGTGCTTGATAAGACACATCGCAAATCTTGCAATGTAAGTGGCCTACCTTGTTGGCCGTATCCCTAAACAAACGTTAGCCGAACGGAGCAGTGACAAGAACCATACTGACATCTTGACCTCGACTACTTTGGAGTGATTACAAAAAAGACAGTCGAATTGTGTGTCAAGGGTTTGTCGAATGCGCTTCACTGGCTTTCTCTTTGACTTGCGCTTCCCCTAACATGAGCGGATCAGTACTTGCACGCGCAAATGCCTGGTGAATGTCCACTTACCATGACAAGTGTCTCAGCGGCCGAAAAATTAGCGGTCCAAATGGGGGTGTCAAACACTTCAGCCCGAGAACTCTCCTTTTATTGGGATTACATTCGTAAAACCCACCAGCGTCTAGTCTATGATGAATGATGAAGAGGCAAAAAGGTTACTTTACAGGGTGGTGTGAGTTGATACATCATTGATCGCTGAGCATGTCCTTGACAGCTTCATAGTATTCGGGAGACACATAATCCTTCAGCTCTTGCTTGGTCACCCAGGCAAAATCAGTGATTTCCTTGTCATCTGGCTTTGCTTGACCAGCGTATATGTGAGCCTTCATGAAAAAGACCTAAAGATGCGACATGAGTCAACGAGCATTTAAAGGGGAGGCGCTTAACAGCTTACCTTAGCACCTTTGATGCCACCGAGTTGCTTAGAGTGCTCAGCAGGAAATTGATACTTGTAGTGGCCTATAGGTGTCCGACCAACAAACCAAACATCCATGTTTGTCCCACATTCTTCCGCAAGCTCTCGAAAAGCAGCCTGATCGAAACCAATCAGCAACTCGCCTTCAGGCTTAAGTGCAATGTCTTACCTCGTGCAAGGCCTCTCCATCCTCCACACCGCCTTGCGGAAATTGCCAGCTGTGTTCTGATCTTGGCTTTTTCACAATGAGATATAGTGTTTTTGCCAATTGTCGATCTAGACTTTTCACGTCCTTCTTTTGATCAGCTTCCGTAATCCTGCTCGCAGCTTGTAGCGGAGCTTGCTGCGTAGCGCCTTCGCCTTCCGTAATTTGCACATCCGTTTCAAGCACCGCAGCGGAAAGAGACGTGGCACTGTTCATCGCTGCCTCTCGAGCTTGTTCGTCTTCCTGCCACCGTTTTTCCGCGATCGAGCCCTTCTTAAAGTAGAATTCAGCGGGAAACGTCTGAGCTGTAGCACGATTAAGCTTTTCTTGGTAGTCGGCGTACGCTTTCTCGAATGGAGTTGGGTCTCGTGTGATTTGAGGTGGCCGAGTAAGAACAACTCCGGCTACTACTCGGTGGTTTTGGGCAATTAGGGATCGACGTGCATGGGTATAGGATAGTGTACGTTGTGATGTTGCGTCAGTTTTGGTGTGAGGTATAGGCTGCAGCCGCCCTACTAGAAATAATAGGCGTCTCCGTGACCACATTGATGCGTCGAGTGAAGAAACGTTCACAAGCCACTCAAGAGACATTGCCATTTTGGGATGCACGTGAGCTCGTACAAGCGCTTTAGCATTGTTTCTACGAGCAAAAACAAACGTCAATGGGCGTATAATGGATGACGGCTGCCTATTTACGCTAGTGCATGCATGGATCGGCGACATGGGGACACTTCGATGGTGGGTTACATAGAGGAAATTTCAGTTAATAACAAGTATTCCTACCGAGTCTCTTTTTCTTCATTGCACCCATCATTCACTCTCATCACTCTGCCCTACCTGCGCATCATGCTCTATTAGCCATACATCATACATTCAATCACCCTTCATTCCACTCCAACTTCACACAATAAGATCAATGTTAAACAACCGAAAGACAAACTCAATTTGAACCAATCAGATTGCCTCTAAACACGCCTAAATGCCATCCGCGCAATATTTCCTTCTTGTTCCCTCATGGCTTATTCTACGACAACGACGCTGCAATCTTACAACGCCGCTCAGGTGAAGAAGCACAACACTCTCAAATCTTGCTGGGTGATTCATAACAGCAAGGTTTATGATGTGACAGAGTTTGTGCAGGATCATCCTGGTGGCGAAGACCTCATCATGGAATACGCTGGTACCGACGTTACCAAGGTCATGGCTGACGTTTTGGAGCACGAACACTCTGAGAGTGCCTATGAGCTCTTAGATGAGTATCTCATTGGACGCATCGCGCTGGAGGATGAGGTTAGCGGAGCCAAGACAAGCGATAGCGACGCCAAGACTGCGACGACCGGTCCCTTGCAGGACGAGTCTGAAGCAAAGCTCACTCATCGTTCAATTAATAGTAGCGGCCCTGTGCAATCAGACGATTACGAAAGAATCTTTCAGAAGGATTTCCATCCCACGGAAACCAATACCGTTGATGATTACAAGAAGACACAATTCTTGGATCTCAAGAAGCCATTATTTATGCAAATGTGTCGCGCACGCTTTAGCAAGGCGTTTTATCTCGAGCAGATTCACAAACCTCGTTACATACCTGGGTCCGCACCCTTTTTCGGCCATTGGCTTCTTGAACCCTTGACCAAGACACCTTGGTGGGTTGTACCTATCGTGTGGATTCCTTGGATCATCTACAATCTTCATCTCTCTGTCAATATCCCAGGAGCAACCGTGCCTTATACTAGCACTATGTGGGTCGTCGGTATTTTCATCTGGACCTTTCTTGAATATGGTTTGCATCGATTCCTCTTTCATTTGGACGACTGGCTTCCCGATCATCAAGCGTTCCTTGTCTTGCATTTCACCATTCACGGTGTTCATCACTATCTTCCCTGCGACAAGTAGGTGGACTCATAGAAACAATTGATGCAGTTTTAACGTATACCCAACTTAGGATGCGACTTGTCATGCCTCCCGCTCTCAACATCGTTATTTCTAGCCCTCTTATGAAGTTGGCGCATACTTTGTTTGCGCCATCAACGGCACATGCGATCATTGCCGGTGCTTTCACAGGATATGTCATGTATGACTGTATTCACTATTATCTCCATCACGCCAAGGTGTTTGAAGTCTACTTTAAGGAGATGAAGACATATCATCTTGCCCACCACTACAAGGATTATAAGGGAGGTTTCGGTATCACCAGCAAGCTCTGGGATCACATGTTCGGAACCGCCTTGGACTATTAGACAATCACCTTCTCGCCGCACCTAATTGTATTTGTTTGTACACTGTTCCTCACCACCTTTTCATCTTTCTGCATGTAATTACTCGTTCATGATACCATATCTAGAGTCAAATGCTACATCTCATATCAACTTGTCTTTGGTTTCCTGACATCGACAGCGAAATCGTCCACAAATTGCACTTTTTTAAGAAATCAACGCTGCCGTTCCTTGTTCGTCCATCGAACATGGCAGCCGGTCCAAGGTTATCCCTTCGATCGCTTGCGCAGTTGCGCCAAGCTATTCCCCGAAAACCGCGTCTACACTCCCGATTCGCAGGAAATGTCCAATCGCCAGCATACCTTAGCACAAGGTTTCGGTCATCCCTAGCCGAATCAGATTCAAGACCCACCAAAGACATGCGCCTCAATCACTTTGCAAGCGATCGTATTGATCCCTATCCACGCTACAAACATCCTGATCCTGCATTCACTTCTACACGCGAGTTTGCGGAACGTTGGGACCATCTTTCACCGAGCGAGAGAGTGGAATCCGAATCGATCGCATTGACAGGTACGCTACAGTCGATGATAACTATTAATCTGATTATCTCTGTAGGTCGTGTGGTCTCCAAGAGGGCCTCAAGTGCCAAACTGGTCTTTTACGACATTGTTCAAGATGGCTTTGCTCTTCAGGTGGTCGCGTCCTACAACCATTACAATGGATCCTTGGATTCATTCTCGGCACTCAATCGTCTCATTTGTCGCGGTGATATCCTTTCCATTACCGGTATTCCGGGCAAGACGCAAAAAGGTCAGACGAGCTTGTTCGCTACCTCCGCTCAGTTGTTGGCCCCTTGTCTGCATGACATACCACGTACAGGACTCAAAGATCCAGAAAAGCGGTTCCGGAACCGACATGTGGATTTTTTGGTCAATCCACAGGCATCGAATATTCTACGTACGCGATCCAAGGTGCGTCTTGGGGAGTTAAATGCATTGGCAGCTTTACTAATGGAACTCGTAGATCATTGCAAGTATTAGGCATTACTTGGAGTCAAAGGGATTCTTAGAAGTAGAGACACCAATCTTGTCTTCTCAGAGTGGAGGAGCTAACGCTCAACCATTTGTCACCACCGCGCATGCTCTAGACATGAGCATGCAACTGCGTATCGCGCCTGAGCTCTATCTGAAGGTATGTCTTGTGTACCTTCGCGGGCATACATTGACAACATCCTAGCAATTGGTGGTTGGAGGTTTCGACAAGGTGTTTGAAATTGGAAAGCAGTTCCGCAATGAAGGCATTGATGCCGATCATAATCCAGAATTTACTACCTGCGAGTTTTATTACGCTTATGCAAATTTAGAAACCTTGTACAGTCTGACCGAAGACATGGTGAAAGGTGAGCCTGACCCAGTAGACAGTAGATGCGGAAACTCATGGATGGTCCTTCGCAGATGTGGCTAAGTCTATCTCACGATGCAGCCCAGAGAATGCTGCAGAAGCGATACCTCCTGTATTGGACTTAAGCAAGTCATTTCGTCGACTTCATGTATTAGACGAGCTCGAGCGAGTCCTTGGCCCACTACCACCTCTAGACAACACCTCTGAATCTGGTAAGTGGGCGCGCACTGGATTTATTCCATTAGGTCAGCCGTGGCTCACGTCATCCACTACCTCACAGATGCAATTCAAGCTTTACTAGACCTCGCCGCCAGCCACAATCTTACGATACCAAAACCTCACACACTGACTCGCGTACTCGACAAACTTATATCCGAGTACATTGAACCACAATGCATTGAACCAACGTTTCTTTACGGCCATCCAGTCTGCATGAGTCCCCTGGCGAAAGCTATGACGGACAACCGAGGCCGCTTGGTCTCTGCCCGGTTTGAGCTCTTTTTGCAAGGAAAAGAAATCGTCAACGCATACGAAGAATTGAACGATCCTCAAGAGCAACGCGAGCGATTCGCAAAGCAACAGTTGGATCGGCAGAGTGGTGACGTTGAAGCCCAACTCCCAGACGCTGCTTACTGTGATGCCCTAGAGTTTGGACTCCCACCAACAGCAGGCTGGGGTATGGGTATCGATCGCCTTGTTGCCATTTTGACAGGAGCAAAGCATATCCGCGAAGTCCTGGCGTTTCCCGTGCTTCGACACGTGTAGGACATGGTCCGATGTTTACGTTCACAAGAACAAAACAACGCATATATCCATCCACTTTCTCCCGAGCTTAACCATTCGCACGTCCATAATAAAGTGCAAAAACTATCCTTTGTCTAGACAGAGCAGACCATGCATTCCCGTCTAGATCAAAAGGTCTCGGTTGATAATGACAATTGCAGCCTTCAACGAAATATTTGTAAATGATGACATCATTCAACGATCTCCAAACCGTGCGCAGACTTAGAAGCGTTACACAGGCAGTTGGCTAGTTCTAAGCACTTTTGCAGCGCAACTAATTTTCTAACGTTAGCGAAGACATGGGCAATGACGGCATATGATATTATATATATGTATATTGCGTTGCTGCTTTTGCAAGATGTACTTCAATGATTCAAGTACTTATATCGAACAATGGAACCATTTCTGGGAAATGAGCCATGTAGAAGTTTCAAAGGCGGCTTTAAGCTTAGGTTCTTTCTTCGAGCAACTGATGAAGCGCGCAATTTCGGTAGAGGCCTTAGGCAGGAGAACAATCATTTTGACTTGGCAGAGTCATACGCTATTTATAAAATAGAACTTGGCGTTACAAACATGCACAAATGTACGGACAGTCTTCGACACCAGCAATGCGGCTTCCCACGGCTAAAATGAATTTCCAAAGTTAACTATCGCGCGTGGTCGGTTCCGCTCGAAATGTTCCACATTATCCCGCGCATCTTGCTAGATTAGCAGGTTTAAAGCGCCGGTTTCTCAAAGGTATCACAAACTAGCGGAGAATGCCAAGGCGCGCCACCTACACGTGCCCATGCCTGCCCAACCTCGATCCTAGCTACTAAGCCGCGGCCAAAGAGCTACGCGGGAGAACACGGTGCCCTTTGCACCGGCGGTAATAACTCATTGGATCGATCTCCGATCCTTACCTCAGCCATAAATGTTAGCTTCCGGCAAAGCAAAGGTGGATGAGATCTTGTCGGGAGCGAGGGATGACGCAAAAGAGACATTCTCCACCACACGCGCAACAAGCACTCTGTTTAAAGGGACCCAGTACCATTACCATAACAAGTCCTTCTTTCCCCAGAAGATTGAAACTCCGAATGTTCCATAACACTTAATGCCGACGACAGCATCCATGATCTGTTCCTTCCATGCATCAATGCACATCAAAAGTGCTCCATGAGAATTAAAGGGCGCCCAATAGACATCGTGATGAGTGCCCCGATATGAGCGAGTTGCATGTTCCATGGAAACTGTTCAGTGAACTAAGGTTACACGAGCACCTGGAAGGCCGTCTAGGGTAAAAACGTGGACTTGCCCGATTAAGTCAAGTGTCGTACAGTCAGCATTCTAGATGGGTCGATTTTGCATGGGGGGCTATAGCTGGTCTATTTCATGATTAGTCTCCCTTCTCTTGCTTTAACATGGCTCTTATGGCTCTGCCCAGAGAGCTATTGGTAGCAGTTGCAGATACACTTGCGACTGATGCTGAAAAGGGCCTCACACCAACATCGTTTCTCTCCCTTGCCTTGTGTTCCAAAACTCTATATCGGGCTCTATATTCCTACACACCGTTATGGAGAACTCTTTTTGGCTCGCGTTTCGACACTGCTGCTCTGTACAGACGTGGTGCGGCAGCGACTATGAACTGGCAAAAGGTGTTCAAGGAGCGTATGGTGGCTATACAAAGGCTTCGTCGTTGGTACCCAAGTCACGGATTCGACGGTATCCGATTTGACATTTGTTGGGACATGATTACAGAGCATGGTGAGTACAGTAGTACAGAATGGATGTGTTCTCTTTGGTGACTTACAAGTACACATTTACATAGACGAGCTTAACATTCCTGTGTTGACCAAGCATGGATTCGGTCGAGTTCTTATCGTCGCATTCCAATCTGGCTACCTCTGCGATAGGGCAACCTATCCAGTGGTGTTGCCGATGCTTAGTGCTCTCGTAAATCACGATTTTTCGCTGGCAAAGTATCTTGTTCCAGGCGCCAAGATGCCATGGAATGACCTGGCGGAACACGGTGAAATGGGAGAGCCTTCAAGCGTGACGACGCAGATTGTCACTCCCGAGTTAAGCCAATTTGCGTATAATTTCACATCCGACTCTCTAGTCACGAAGCATTTACGCTATCTTGGAGAGCCAATGTCGGATGTATACGATAGCGATGACAGCGATGAAGAGGAGATGGAGGACGAGGATGGAGTGGACTATGACGTGGACATGGAATACAATGCATCTTCACTCGCGCGTCTTGACGCCGTGTCCTTTGCCCGATCACGTCTTACGCGACGACGCAAAGCAACCATTCCCGTACATCCGGACGCTCACTTGGCACTCGGCCATGTCCTTGACAACACCTCTGATCTTTTCGCAACCTTCTCTTACCACCCAGCTCAAGATCCCATCACATCCGCCCTACACCTCTTCTTTGTCTCCATCTTTGCTAACCATCGCGATTTGTACGGAGCCGTTCCAAATTGCGTTCCTATTCCATTACCTACAGTCACCTCCAAAAGCTACGATATCGAATGGCTTCGCCGACAAGCACGATTTAAGCGTAGGCGACGCTTGTCTCAGGCATGGCAAGACGAAGTGCAATATGTGTTAAATGCTGGCAATCTTCCAAGCATGGATGTCTCACCATCCTCCGTCATATCGTCACGTAGGACGTCTCTGATACGGCTACATGAATCAAAACTGGCAACATCCCTGTCCGAGTTTTCGAGCTCGGTCACAAATACTAATGTCGCGTCCACGGATCGTGTCAGGTACATCAGCGAAGCTCAAAGCATCGCTGGCGAATGGATTGGCTATTACACATTTCTCGACGCTGAAGTCTCCGCATTGTTGAACAACAATGGTCATATCCACCGTGACATGCGAGAAATCGCCGACGAAGAAAACTGGTTTGATGGTCCAATGCGCTTCACCATCCGTGTCGTGCCACACACTCCAGGAGAGGCTGGATGTGGTGAAGACTGTCTATGTGAAACCACATCATCCCCATTCTCGTCTGGTTCCGGCGGCACTGGCTGCACGTCATCCAAGGGTGACTTTTCGAACCTGTACACCTATCACCCTTTCACACGATTCGAAGGCAACGGCACTGATAATCTTGGTGATTTTACTCTCACTGGACTGGTGGATGATACTGAATCCGGTCAAATCACTTGGGAAAAGACGTATCCCCACAATGGTGAAGTGTGGGAGTACACGGCTCGGTTCTTGGGCGGTGGTATGGGCATGACAGGACGATGGGGTGATGAAGAGTATGGAGGACCTTTTTGGCTATGGAAAACGAGTGCTTAATGGTGGTTTCTGAATCAATGTGTATATAACAGCGTGTATGTAGTAAACGGGCTTTTGGATCTTCATTTATCTATTCTCAATGGCAGAGTTATTGTTCTCATCCGCAATGGCAGATGTTCCTTGCAAGTGCGCTGGCGAATGACTTCCTATTTCGGCGCATTTCATCGTTTTCCTGGTCACCATGCAGAGTCTAGATTGGGAGACGATGCGGCAATTCATGCCCAAATCCTTTGGTAAACAGCAAGAACAGGTGGACATGTCCAAGGTGTTTGCCAAGACAGCTCGCAAAGACGAGACAGACGGGCAGGTGAGCCTTCTATAATCGACAATGTCTCGCCACTGTTGGCTAACCTGATTGTTAGAGCGACTCGGCTCCAGGTGAACAGGACGGTCAAAAGAAGCAAAAGTATGACGACCATGAGGAAAAGGAAGCAGAGAATAGGGAAGACGATTCGGACGTGAGTGAAGAGGACGAAGGAATGGCCTTGCCTATTTCGCACGAAGTGGAGCTTTCAGACCATACGAGGGTAAGTGGGCCATGTACATTCACAGGTCCGGGCTTTTGCTTATCGTTATGTTAGACGGTGTCAGCATTGACGCTGGATCCTGCCGGGAGTCGATTGATCAGTGGATCCTACGATTACGACGTCAAATTTTGGGATTTTGCGGGCATGAATGCCTCTTTTCGACCCTTTCGGAGTATAGAAGCCTTCCCGGGCAATCAGGTAAAGAGAATATGGCTAAATGATGATTGTTACTGAGGTCGCGTAGATACACGAATTGGCATACAGTAACTCTGGAGATTGCTTTTTAGCCATTTCTGGTTCTGCGAAAGCCAAGATTTTTGATCGCGATGGTCACGAGATGTAAGCGTCAGAACAATTATGATGTTGATAACAATGCTCAAGCAATTGCAACAGTACCGAATTTCTGAAAGGAGATCCCTATATTCGCGATATGCGAAACACAGAGTAAGAAGGGAGCACAAGGAGTAGCACTGGGCCTAACCTGTGAGCTCCAGCGGTCATGTGGCAGCATTGACATTTGGCGGTTGGCATCCACATATCAAGGAAAACTTCTTTACCACGAGTCAAGATGGCACTGTGCGGTAAGACTCTAAACATTCACCGGATGTTAGACAAACTCATGGCATGCTTAGAATTTGGGACATGTACAACAAGCGGAAACAAAAGTCGGTCATTGTCCATAAATCGAAGGTGCGGGGAGGGCGGACTTCAATCACGACTGGCGCTTTCAGCAAGGATGGTAAAATGATTGCTGGAGGTAAGTTTCTGACCCTCTGCGTTTATTGCTTTCTTTGCATGATGAAATACTGACGATCGGCCCGTTGCAGCTGCTCAAGATGGTACAATCAACATTTGGCCCACAGATGGCCCTTATCTCCGACCAATACATGTATGTGATGTCTCTTGCAACCTTCGTGCGCGACTGAACCGACATTGCACAGGCCATAGAAAAGGCGCATACTCCTCAAACAGAAACGTCCTCCATCGTATTCTCATACAACAACACCACATTTGTCTCACGTGGAGGCGACGATACTGTCAAAGGTGAGTTTTGACCATGCAAGAAGATGTTAGCTGACCGTATCCGTAGTGTGGGATATCCGCAATCTTCGCAACCCACAAGCAGAGAAAACGGGCTTGATGACATTGAATCCTGAAGCCAATGTTATCTTCAGCCCTGATGAGCGCTTGATCGTCACAGGTATGGCCATATATTGCCGTAAGTCATCAAGCTGATGGTCTCGACACAGGTACGGCAGCAAAGAAGGGTGAGGGCTTTGGACAATTGGTCATGATGGAACGAAACACGTTAGAAACTGTACGGTCCATAAGTAAGTCGTCGATTCATCTGTAAATGATTTTGCTTACCCCGAGACCTCGCAGATGTGACAAAATCAAGTGTGGTCCGTGTACTCTGGCATGCAAAAATCAATCAGGTATGTACGCAACGCTTTACCATCGTAATTGACGCTCATATATCTTGCTAGATCATTACTGGCAACGGTGACGGTTCCATGTCCATCTATTACGATCCAGAGTTATCTAACAAGGGTGCCATGCTCTGCATCACAAAACCCACGAAACGAAGACACATTGACGACTTTGAGATCGACCGGCCCATCCTCACGCCGCATGCTCTACCCATGTTCCGCGATGATCAACCCAAGTCGATGAAGCGTAAGCGAGAAAAGACCCGCTTGGATCCTAAATCGACCAAGCGACCCAATTTGCCTGTGGGCGGGCCTGGGCGAGGTGGTCGTCTGGGTTCGAGTGAACAGCAGCAGGTCCTCAAGGGCTTGATGATGGATACGACGAGAGGTAAGCGAAAACACAACTGTTTTCGAATTCGGGCGGATAATTGAACGTGGTGTAGGCGAGGATCCAAGAGAAGCTTTACTCAAATATGCCAAAGTAGCCGAAGAAGATCCCATGTGGGTCAATAATGGTAAGTCTGGCGTAACAGATGACATTCGCGGAAAAAGGTTTGCTCACAGCCACGCTCTTAGTGTACAAAAAGACGCAACCGAAACCAGTCTTTGCTGAAGTCAGGGAAGACGACGAAGAGACCAAATAGACTCTGGTTATTGTATACGTGTATCATTTAAGAAAGATATATAACACGGATCACTACTCGATACTCAAGGCGCATCATCCAATAAACGTAGACATCACACAACCGACAAGACCATTATTGTTGCGATTCACCCAACTTCTTGTACATGTCGTCGATCTCTTTTTGATATCGTTTCTTGGCAACATCTCGCTTCAACTTGAAGGTTGGCGTGAGGAGATCGTTCTCCACCGAAAATTCCTCAGAGATCAAATGGATCTCCTTGACTTGTTCGAATCCCTTCAAATCATTCTGCTTGCCGAAAGCGGTCATGGACTTTAGCAGGTGTCGCTTGACGGTGGGATTCTCACACAGTTGCTTGAAGTCTTGAGAAGCCAACTCATCGTTCTCCTTGGCCCATGCCTCGAGAGTTTCCTTGTCGGGATGCACCACGCCCACGAGTGTGGATTGGAGAGAGTCACCATGTACAAAAGCTTGTGCGACGAGTTCATGCTTTTGATATACGCCTTCAATCTTCTCGGGTGCAATGTACTCGCCTTGAGCGAGCTTGAAGATGTTCTTGAGACGATCAATGATCTTGAGTCGGCCACACTCATCCCACATGCCGATGTCACCGGTATGAAGCCAGCCATCCTCGTCAATGGTCTCGGCGGTCTTTGCTGGATTCTTGTAGTATTCACGCATGTTTGCGTTTCCTCGGATGCATATCTCTCCGCGAGGGTAAGGCTTGTCTTGTGAAGTGTAATCCATGTCAGGCACATCGACCAGCTTGATCTCTGAGCAAGGGAATGGTGCTCCGACAACGCCGGCTGTGAAGTCATGCTTGACCGTCAAGCATGAACCACAGTAATTCTCGGTTTGTCCGTAGCCTTCAAACACCTCTGCAGAGAAACAGATGCGCAAAAAGTCAAGCACATCAGGTGCAATAGGAGCTGATCCGGAAAGCATGAATCTGACACGACCACCAAGGCGTTGCTTGATTTGCCCAAAAACGACTCTATCCCAAATCCAATGAGTAAGATGATTACGAGCAAGGTTGGCCTTCTTGGCATTGAACGCTGTCCAAAAGAGGAATGCGCTTACGCCTCCCTTTGCCTTGATCGCACCCAAAATTCTGTCATAGACACGATTAAATAATCTCGGTACCGAGACGAAAATAGTGGGCTTCAATTCCGCAATGTCGTCCATCAATTTGGCGGTATCACCTTGATAATACCCGATAGAAGCTCCCTTGTACAACATGACGGTTTGAACCGTGCGTTCGAGAACATGCGCAAGTGGCAGGTAAGAGATATAGATATCCGTGTTGGAAATATCTGCAAAATATCCGCCGTCGCCAGCAACAGCCACTGCATTGGCGACACAGATTGCATTACGGTGGGTCAGGACAGCTCCCTTTGGTTCTCCAGTGGTGCCGCTATGAATGCGGAGTGAACAACTAGCCCGAACACGATACATGTCGAACTTACCTAGTGTAGCAGATGGTGGCGATATCGGTACCTTTGGCCAGTCCAGACTTGATATCAATGCTTTTGCCCATGTTCTCAACTTCCACAAACGTGTAAATGGCAATGTCGGCCGCCTTTGCTCTTTCTTTAATAGAGACATCAACGCCTTCGTCCATGCAAATAACCGTCTTGATGGAAGGAATCTCTTCGCGAATGGACAGAATGCGATCTAATTTGTCGGCGGAGCAAAGAACAAACTTCATGCTGGTTTGGTTGACAATGAACCGGAAAGCTTCCACACCCAAGGTATCGTACAGGGCAACGATGATGTTCCCGTAAGCATAGCAAGCAAGCTCTCCCATGGTCTGAATGCGCATTAGTAACTTCAAACTATGCGACAAGTCTCCTAAACTCACCCATTCTTTGCGGTTGACGGCGTAAAAGCCCACGCTCTCTTGGTAGGCAAGACCAAGCTTGGTGAGGCCTTTACCAAAGTTGACACAACGGTCTCGGACCTCATTATAGGTCTGCCACTCGTAAGGACCAGGTATTCCATCAACAATAGGTCGTACTCCCAGACAAGGCAACGTTCCTATGTGTTGTAAGCATTCAGCCCCCGCAATGACCGTAGGACACGTACCGGACACCTTGCAACCGTTCAAGAAGCCGTCCCAAGCGGTGTAGACACCCTCTGGCTCGGCAACTAGCTCTGGAAAGTTTGCATGGCGACGGGCGACAGTCTCACCCGCCTTTTGCTGCGCACCAGCTACAGGTAATGTATATTGAACCATCGTGAAGGTGTACAAGGCGGCTTTCTGCCGAACTCAAATGTGCCCCCAACAAACGTAAAATGCGGGGCTTCTGCTAGGAATTGCAAGGGCACATGAATGTTTTAGCCTCGCCATAGCTGGAGCAATTGATTGGAGACACCGCCACGAATTGCCTTGAGTCCCACGCTTGCGTAAGGTATTGGGGACGTGGGGGTATCTGTGGATGGGAGAGATCCATGATCGGTCACTCCATCCTCCACAATGTCCCACGTATCATTGGCATCGATTTCTGTTTCATTGTCGCTGTCATGCTCAGCCAAATCATTGATTTGGACGAAATGATTCTCCTGCAATGGAGAGGCGTAACCGCTTGTCATTCTGAGCACCTGGTTAAAATTGAGGCTAAAGGATTGATCGGGTAGAGAGTTGATGATGGCATGATGGGAATATCTGACGTGCAAACGTGTCACGGAGGTGTGCGAGCGTGTAAAGATGCCATCTCCTACCTTCCAAGTGTTCGTGACCGACAGCATGATGAGAGATTCTGCAACATATTGGCCACACGTTGCATTGGGATTTCCAGCCCTTGGGTATGGCACAGATATGCAATGTCATAATTTAGCATAGCCAGCCCAATCGTGAAATAATGGGTGTTTTGATCCGTGAGAAACAAGGGCATTTTGTTGCTAGACAGAGATGGTTAGCTCTCAAATCGACCAAATCAAAAGTTGCCAAGCATACCTGCTTTGCTTCTTTGGGGTCGTTGAGCGAATGTACGAAAAGACACCTTTGTTGACGATAAGATACGGAAGTTTGATGCCAAGATAATGAACGAGCAGCGATATCAGGTGAATGACATGTCCAATGGCAGCATTGAGCTCTTCGCGAGGCAAAGCTTTGTGGTTTGTCAGAGATACAGTCACTGAAAGCACATATGTCGCTTCTAACACTCACCAGAGATACCAATCTTTGCGCTGGGACAACGCAGTCCGCAGATGGTATAGAGATCGGCCGTATCCTCATCCGGCGTTCTGTTTGCTCTTGCTTTTCGTCGCTCGCTTCTGCTCAGTGAGTCCACGCCCCCCAGTGTCTTTCTAAGATCGAATAAGGAACATAGCTCAAGCACAAGCACCCGTTTCGAGTCGATGAGCATCTGATAAGTATGTCTCCACTCGCTGGTGATGTCAGAGATACTCTCGGGTACTTCTGCAATCTGTTGCTGTAGTTGCCTAGTTGTAAAATCGCGAAAATTGACCAAGGTTTCTCGACGCATCTGTGTCCGATACTTTAGAATCTGAAGTCGCTGTCGGTCTATATTATCATGATTAGATGGCTTGAGAGTTCACCTATGCGCCACCTACCGGCCTCTGTAGACTTCTCTAATGCTGTCCGACTAGCATTTAAAGTTGCAATGTGTCTGATACGAGATCGTTTCTCAGCAGCTAGTTGCTGCATATCAAAGCCCTTATTAGCGAGTAAAAAGTTCGCCTGTTCAACCAAGTCTTGTCGTTGTTGCTCCAACTGCGCAGCTTCTATGCTGTGCTTGCGCACTCTATCACCAAAAAGTCAGTCTACGCTGCGGGAAGGCACTGCCGTTGTGCATGTACTCACTGGTCCCGCAGACATTTGACACAGACAAACTTGCGATTAAACAGTTGACAGTTTGAACATTCCATAGCCATAGCTGCTAATGCTTCGCCCCTATGTTACATGACAAGACCGACAAGAAAGCAGTGGCAATACTTGAAAAGAGGAAGCCAAAATCCCATTGTTCAAATTATGAAGGTTCTAATACTTTTCACAACAAATGTCGCCTTCTTCATCACCCTCGAACGGAATACCAGCGTCGTTTGCAATGTATCGACTCCCATCAATGCGCACCGATGCTTTTCCTGGCTTCTTGTTGAAAGCTTCAACACCGTGACAACTGGCAATGATGCCTTCCGAGTTCAAGGTATCTACCTCCTTGCGTGCGATACCAAAGGCGTCTTGTGGCAGCCAGACGCAAGGCTGATTGGCCTTCAATGCTGTGCTACTGTAAGCCAAATTTGGATCGTCACGGTCATGCGCAATATGTGGTCGGTCTCCTCGGGTGTCGTCCGCCGCAGATGTGTCAATGTCATAAAAGTTGGGTCCATTAGCTTCTGTTGCGCCCATGTCGCCTAACGATTTCTCTGCGCTACCGTTGCCGTAACCAGGACGTTTGCCGTCAAACTGCACGTCCGGCCTGCCAGCACCTTGTGTTTGCGCTTCGAGATCAGAAGGCGTCTTTGGGTGCTCAATGGGCTTGGCCATCACCTTGTCACTCTGTTCCTCATCAGCTGTGGTCGTCGCATTAGATCGGCGGTGCTCTGCATTGTAATCACCCTCCTCAGCATCGGCCAGATCAATGGGCAGGCGTTTGGTGTGGTCCAAGTAGGAATTGTCCATGAAAAGCATCATGAAGCAGGTGGCGACCAGTAATATGATCTCGAGAACACCTTCACCTGTGGCACCTTTCAAAAAGAACAGACCAATCAATGTGATTTCGTGGATTATGATGCCAATGAACATGTAGCGAAGCACCTTGGGATAAGCAGCTCCGCCGGTTTCAATGGTGTTGTCGTAGACGTAGAGGAAAAGATAGCAATAGACAATGTAGAGCACCACAAAGTAGAGAAAGGTGAAGGGCAAAATCAGAGGAGCAATGGTGCAATATACCATTGCCAAGACGAAGAAAATGGCCACCTGAGGAAACATGGTCGCGTAAGTGAGAGTCGTCATACGGCGGCGGAAATTGTAGATGCTCCGTGGCGTCGATTTTAGGAACGCGAGCACTTGATTAAGGAGGAGACCAACAATATTGAGCATCGTCATGGCTGCGCCGGTCAGAGCAGCAAGAATTACGTAGGTGATGAAGAAAGTAGATTGCTGAGGAAGCTTTGTACCAAGGATGTTCACCGCGCTCGTCGGATTGTTGAAAAGTTGGGCTAGAGTGGTGAAGACACCACCTGCGATCGTAGAAACTAATAGGACGTTCACAACCTGGATCCAAATCAGTGGAAACTCGACCAACAAGACAGACATTAGAAATCCTTACCAAAAATGCAAAGTACTTGTCCATGGAGGCAAGATATACGCTTGACCATGTTGTATAGCCCTCAAATCTGGATAATACTGATCAATCGTCTTAGCGCACGTCTTCTCTTCGAACGCAGGTTATGGAAATACTTACGATTGAAGATGATAGGAACAAGCGCTACGAGCACTGCCAAGGCAATCGCAGGCAACACACCCTGGATAATACCAATTGCAGCTGGGGGAAAGTTGTTAATGACTTTCAAGAAGGGTAAAAGAGAGGTTAATGTGCTCAATTGGGCAATGGCACTGACAAAGGCAACTGCGAGAGGTAAGAGATTGATTAGCTCACATCACCATGGCACGCTTTTGTGATATACCAGGAATGGCCCACAGGATAACAATAGCTGCCGTAATAAGTGCAACAATGATGCGTCGAAACAGTATTTCCCAAGGCCGAATGTTCAGGTTGGCCCAAATCACGTCCTTGGGATCAACTTCCGCATATCGTGGAGCCATTGTGAAAGGTTTGTGGTGAATCATCGACTCAGCCGCCAAATGAGAGGCGATTTGCTGGTGAAATTCAACAAACGCCGAATTATGCTGCTTGAACGATTTCTGATCGTTTTGTCGTTCCGCAACCTGTTGGTTCAGCTCACGTATTTGCGTGCGGTATGTACTGATGGAATCGACCTTTTGAGTGACACAAGGTAAGGGAATTGGCAATGGCCCTTCGTTATGCATCGGTCTAAATTTTTCAGGTACGTCTGTACCGCCCTTTTTCGACAAGTATTTGGAGCCTTTGAGGATATAGTTCGAATAGGCGCCTTCCAATTTGTTGACAATTTTTGTTCTCTTGTCAACGAGCTTTTGGAGCGAAGCCACATCTCTGTAATCCATGTTAGCATTTATATCGCTGAGCGCGATACTGTCCATGCCTGTTAAGCCAGATCCGGTTGACACCACCAGGGAACTTGTCAAAGATCTCGCGAAGACGTTCGGTGTTGTTATCTTCCTTGGGAATACCCGTAATCAATGTTGTATTGGCAGCGACGGATTTTCGATGGCGAGCTGAGATGAGGTAATCTTGATGAAGTGAAATGTACTTTCTCATTTCCCGGAAAATAAAGTACATTGGTATAGCTGTTCCTGATGTCAGTGACAATCAATTGCCATATGACGCTTGAAACGTACCTGAAAAGGTGATAGACATGATAACGGCAGCCCACAATCGATTGCCAACAGCGTTGCCGATCGTGTAAGCGGCCAGTTCTGCATTTCCCCCACTTCCAGTCTTGTAGACCGGAAAGAGGATCGCCAGTCCCAAGACCATGAAGATCGCGGTGATCACAGCGCATACGCGAAGGAACCGTAAAAAGACGTAGGCGTCCAATCCAGCGCACTGAATAATGACTTCATCCTTTGTTCTTAATACTGCAGGGATCCACGCAAAAGGTTCTTTTGGCGGTGGTGGCGCGCGACGTCTAGAATAGAAATGAGATATTGAGTATCCGCATCAAGGGCCTTCAAGCTATCTTGAGCACATACTCTTCTTCTGGATAGATCGTCCTAGGCTCATACACGTTCTTGAAATACCTCCGCAAAATCTCAATCGCGACATACAAAATAACCGCAATTGCGATGTTGAACACCAGAGACGACACAAAGGAGGAAATAGAAGCGTCATTAGAGCTAGAGATGGTGGGGTATCAGTCAAGTATGGACGAGGTGTTAGCTCACATTTTTCAGGAACACTGGGCTTGTAAACTCACGGGGAGGAGTGTGACGACGACGAACTACTGGGGCTGTTGTTGTTGTTGTTGTTGTCCGACATGGTGGAACCTTCCCAGACTGACCAAGAACGGATGTCTGTTCACGAGAAAAACAAACGTATGAAACCAGCGTAATGAGATTCGATTCTGACCATTGTTCGCCGGTTTTGCATGAAAGGATTGCCCCGGAATTGGCAACCCTAACCCTACCTTCGCTGCGATCAAAAATTTGCGTAGTACTTCGTCCATTCGTGTCTCGCAACTATGCGTCAACTCAAGGTAGGGCATTGAACAGAAACATCGCCTCTCTTTGCATGCTCACATAATTGTTTGCTTCAGCATCATGAGCGTAAGCTGCTCAAGAAGGTTGACTTTCTTCAGTGGAAGAATGAAAACAACATTCGCGAGATTCAAGTGATGCGAAGGTATCACATTCAGAAGAGAGAAGACTACATGAAGTGAGTCTTTGAAGCAGTGGATAAGCCACACGTATACTTACTGAGTGATACTATAGGTACAACAAACTTGTAGGTGAGATTCGAAAGCTCGCGAACCGGATATCACTTCTTGATCCTCGGGATCCATTTCGTGCCGAACAAGAAAAGGCCTTGCTGAACAAACTCTACCACCTCGGCTTGCTTCCAACCACAACCAAGTTCAGCGACTGCGACAAAGTTTCTGTCAGTGCTTTCTGTCGACGTCGTCTACCGATCGTCATGTGTCGCCTAAAGATGGCCGAGACCGTAAGGGAAGCCGTCACCTTTGTCGAACAAGGTCATGTACGCGTTGGTCCCGAGACCATCACGGATCCAGCATTCCTCGTGAATCGAAACATGGAAGATTTCGTCACTTGGGTAGACACGAGCAAGATTAAGCGAAAGATTATGAAGTACAATGACAAGGTATGGTTTGCTTGCTGTTGATGGAAATGGTCACTTACGCTCTCCAACCGCTACAGCTGGACGACTTTGACCTTTTATAATGTATTTCACCCTCTAGCATTGCATGTAGACTGCACCTGTACCATACCATGATCATATTTCACAACAGAGGTTGGAGCTTCCCCAAAGCGTTCTGTTTCAGGCTTGCTTTGCGCACGTTCGGCGATCTCTCTTTATCACATGGTATCCGAATGTTCCACACACCTTTGCGGTTTGTACATGTCTACATTGCGTCTAATACAAACAAAAAAATAAATCTGCAGCTGCTGATCGACGGAGATCTCTAGTTGCTGCCTTCGGGTCCTTTAGGCTTGGATACTCGACCACTACGTTCATGCGTTTCATCTCGCAATTTGTACGCCGGATCGAAGCCACCTTCTAAGGCAGGATTCCTCAAATCAGGATTTTGGTGAGTGTTGTTGGAACTACCTAGCGACGTGTACCTAAAGACAAGACTTGAGTGGATGCTCAGGGTGAAAGGAATAGTAAAGATGCACTCACCCCTTGTCGTATACAACACAATATTCAACGTTCAGCTGCAGCAAAAAGTCCCAAATGTCCCGGTAACTCCAATCGATGATTGGATGAACTCGCATGAATTCGGGCCAGCCAGGATCCGTAGGGTCGAAATGTTGCAGATTGCCCGCTCGTGGGTCGTTACGTCGGGTCCCCACAAGGATCGCTTTGATCTCCTGTGCTTGATCTGAAATGTTCGGGTAAAAGGTGGCTCTATAGGTGTCTAGGTAATGTTGCAAGGCTCGCTTCATGTCGCCGCTGATGCGTTCCAGGTGCAGTCCGTAAAGGTAACAGCACTTTTGCACAAAAAGCTCTACTTCTGGAAAAGGATTCGGATAGGTGATGTAGATGGCGGGTATAGTAGGAAACCATTCCCAAGATCCGTCATGATGACTGCTCGTGGATAAGTTGGCTGGAGAATGGATATTGGATCTAGCTGATGATGGCGGGTGTAGAGATGAATTCAGACCATTTTGAACATGACCGTTCTGCGGATGCTCAACGCAAAATTTCCACAACACCGCGGCGTAAATATGAAGCAGTACGGTACAGTCTTTGCCTCCATTGAAGGAGATGGATATCGATCCGAGTCTGCGATCAAAGAACGTTTCGATTTAGCGACGCACAGCACAGTTGACTGCGCAACATACCCATAGGTTTGGATGGCCTTTTCGATCACTTCAATCGCTACCTTGGTCTGCTCCCCCAGCTGACTGTTCTTTTGAGCAAGACTATACACCTTGTTCGAGATATCAGCAAAATCCAGCCTGGGAGGAGGTGTATGGCAAGGTTCCGGAGGAGCAGGTTGGATATGGGGAGTTGGAGTAGCTGGGTTCGATGAGTCGATAGAGTACGGACTTGAAGGCTCCGTCACTGTTACCGTCGCCTTGATGGCCTTCTGTGGACTCGGCGCCGCAACACCATGCTTCTCGGTCGTCGTCATGAAACGGATGAACAGCCTGGAAGCCGTTCTCACATGCTCAATCCAGAAATTTCTAATGAATTAATGAATTACTTCCCCACGCAGCAGCACGAGACCAAAGGATTTTTCTTCTTTAGCCAGTCTCTCCCTTCCTTTTCTCTAGCTCTCCTGAGAGCAGCAGTGCACACTTGCGTCGGACCTCTTAGCGTCCATCAGTGCATATTGCTTACACCATGGTGAAATTCTATCATCATGACTTTCGATACGAGTAAGTGCTGTAGCTACTCTCGCCTACCGGTTGAATGGTCCCACTAAAGACTGCTGAACCCTAGACATCCCTGGCACAATGTCACTTTGGCCTTTTGGTTACGCTATCCGAATCCATATACTGCGCATGTACTGAGTGTTGACGTGCTTGATCGCTCAGTAGATCCCGAGACGGGGGTATTACGCACCACCCGGTTGATCCTCAAAAAGGGTGTTCTCCCCCGATGGGCGCCGAAAGGAGTATGTATACCTGAGAGTCTAGCATAACCTCTGGCTTACTCACAGTATCTGTTTTTAGATTATGAACAAGACCGAGGCATACATACTAGAGGAGTCTGAAGTTGACCCGAAAACGCTAACCATGCGGACAAAAACCCGTAACATCACTCACGATCGAGTCATGCGGGTAGAGGAAACGCAAACGTTCCGTAGTATATCTCCAGCCGATGGACAGGATGACGGCAGTACATTGGTGACAACGGAAGCCAGGGTGATCTCTAGGTTTGGCTGGGGTCTAGCCAATCGCATTGAAATGTTTGGCGCCACAAAGTTCGCCGATAACACCGCAAGGGTAAGTGCTTGCCTCTCTCTGCAGGCTGATTTGTCTATACAACAAGATACTCATCATGACTTCGTAGGCGCGCCAAGGCATGTCTTGGGTGTTGGAAATGATCCGAGAAAAGCAACTATTGCGTCGTCAAACGCAATGATTTTTTGACACTTTTTTGTACAAATTTTCGGCTTGCTCGCTGGGATCAGTGTAAATAACGACCTGCTGTTTTTCTAGTCACAAGGGTTCCGGGAACACCACTCTAGCGCGTTGTATCGTTAATAAACAGACATTGCCAAAGTCTTTTTGATTGCGTCCTCTTTTAATTCGGTCAACGAACACAATATCGATCATCTGAAGTAACAATCATCTAGAATTGCTCATCATACACAGGAACTCCCCAATCAGGGCTAATGAGACGTTGTCCCTTTGTCTTGTGCAACTGGTTGAGAGCCTCAAAATCCTCTTGAGGCAGCTTGTACACCTGGAGATTAGCTGTGATTCTTGATGGCGTGACAGACTTGGGTAGGACCGAGCAGCCTCGTTGCACCATCCATGAGATCAAGGTTTGGGCGACCGTCTTGCCATTCTTTTCGGCAATCTTGGCGACCTCTTCATCCTTTTGGAGAGCAGAGTCGGTGGAGCCAAGAGGACTGTAGGCGGTCAGATGGATGCCTTGAGCATCACAGAACTCCTTGAGTTCGGGTTGAGGCAAGTAGGCTGGAAATCAAAGGAGTTATGAGTTTTGGCTATAGGGATGAATAGAGAGGGCTACGTACGATGAATCTCCACTTGGTTCACGGCAGGCACGATCGAGATACCAGAACCCAAGAGCGTCTTGAAGTTACGAATACCGAAGTTGGATACACCAATAGCCTTGGTCTTGCCGGCAGTCACGAGCTTCTCCATGGCCTTGTAGGTGGACGAAAAGTCGCCATTGACTTGCGTATCCAGGTCGCGGGTACCATCTGGCTTGCGTGGGATGAGCGATCCCTTGCCAGGCATCAACGCAACGGGCCTATGGTTTGATGATGAGCATCATTGATTTCCTGTCCCAAGATGCAAGATTACTTACCAGTGCATAAGGTACACTGTGAATATCAAGACAAAAGGTAATGAGTGCTGAGTTTTGACATGACGAAGCCAGACTTACAGTCCAGATAATCAAGACCAAGGTTGGCGAGACTCTCTTCACATCCCTTAATCACATCCTCAGGACGATGGAAAGTCGACCACAGCTTGGTGGTGACAAAGAGCTCTTCACGGGGAACTCCAGATTCGCGAATGGCCCTTCCGACTTCCTTTTCGTTACCGTACTACACGCAAAGGTTAGGTACGCGGCCTATCAGGACGAACGCCTTTGTAAATACTTACGGCATAGGCGGTATCAATGTGGCGATAACCCGACTCGATAGCAACCTTGACGGCATTATACACCTCCTCTGGCTTGGATTGCCAGGTACCGAGACCAACCGCCTACGAGCACAACACGTTAGATCCAAGGTCAAGACAGATAAACATTACTTACCGGTATAGAAGCACCAGTATTGAGCTTAAAGTGAGTAGGCAAAGACATGGCGATTATAGCAAGTGAGAAGAGTATAGGCCGACGGGATCTTTCGGCCTTTTTAATTATTTGTGCCATCTCCGAAGCAAATCTCGCGTTTTGGCAATACTTCCAAAACAGGAAAAGTTCATTCAAGTTGACCGCATTAGACCTTCCCGGAATGCCGCAGGTAGAAAGGTTGCTGACCGAGATGGCTTGTCTGGCATGGATGCTTGGAGAATAAAGCGCGCAGCATATCCACAGATAAAAATCAAGCAGATCGAGTAAAATTAAAAGAGGCTGTTAGCTTGGAAAGAAGGATAACACGAATGTTGGCAGGAACATTATGCACACGGTCGCCCGAATGGATCGCTCTATTTTGTCTATAGCACATGGCAAGCCTTCAAATATGTCCCTTGACATCTTTTTCACGCTCCTCATGCAATGTTCGTTCCTCTTCTATAGCATCCTCGACCTTCTCTTTCTCTCCGGCTTGCTTGATCTGGGGTGTGGGGTGCACACCCTTCTCAATGTCGTCTGCTCGCGTATTCACAATCCGCGCCAGGACTTGATAACGTGCCCGCATGATCTCCTTCTCCAGCGCGGGGATCCCCAAATGCTTGGCTATCCTTTTTATAGTGTCGTTGGATATCGTTCCCTCAATATGTCGCTCATGCAGCGGATTCAGATTGACCATCGGTCGTTTGCTTACTGATGAAGCATTGGCATCGACAGGAGATAGGATCTCGGATGGAAAGATGAGATCGCGTTTCTTGTGCAGTGACGTATCGGACAAGAGCAGATCGAGTGTCTGATCCACGGTGAGATCGATGCGCTCTCGCATTTGTAAATCTTGCAAGTGCTCGGCCCCTTTATAGGCTAGTTGCGTGGTTGTCAGTTGCAGTGCACGAGCAGGTTATTGATCTACTTGTTCTCACCTTTGTAGTGACTGTACAGACGGAATAAATTGTAGGCAAGAGGGAAATTGGGGATCAAAGGCACGATGGCAAATGTACAAGCGAGGGGAACCCAGGCGGCTGAATAACGCATATACTTGTGATGATAAGGAACGCGGTGTGAAAGGAAATGTTCCAAATGGGATGTGATTCTATCTGGGGTGATGGTCGAGGGATGTTGTATCATGATCTGAACGCACATCGGTCAAAATGGCCGTTTTCACTCAACGTTCTGTTCGCCTGCACACTTACCCGTGTCACCTTGCCTTGAACATCCTCCTTGGACTTGACTCCCTTCAAAAACCACTCTTCATACTCCATTCTATCCATCAAGTTCTCTCCGGTGCGATAGGCCTTGGCCTTCCAACTGTCCGACGGTGCTTTGCCCAGGTTTGACCATTTCTCTCCAGCCCAAGCAACCGCACGGTCTAGTCGAGATATGCTAGGTATATTGCTATGACAGTAATATGCCCAATGGTTCTTGAGTATGGGTATCACATATATCCGCATGACAACGCTTTAGCGCACCACGTTCACTCGCACTTGGTCAAAAGTCCTCGACGATAAGCAGTCACAGGTTCAATGAATTGAGTCAAACAATCTAAGCCACTTTTGCTATTCCTCTTCTCACTCATGCCGCGGTCAGCGTGGAAAGGACCTTTCTTTGTGGCGTTTCCCGGACTGCGGGAAGCTATGCAAAAAGGAACACCAATAGCTACACAAGGTGAGTATCATGGGAAGGTTTTGGAACGATTAGTCGCCTCGCCCGATGGCATGATTGCGGTGAACGGGATATGATGAAACTTGATAGGGACAACAGACTCGAAGAGTATGTTGAAGATTTTCAAGGAATCGATAGTAGAATTTAATCTGATCCCATCCGCGATGCTTGTGGGCAAGCGATCCGTCTGTTTGGTTGGATTTCATTCACTCATTCTCTTTACTGTCTTGCAGCTCGAAGTTGCACCATTTTACCCTCCTTTGTCGGTCTAAAGTTCCTCGTACACAATGGCAAAGACTACTTGCCGGTTCAAATCACTGAAGAGATGATTGGTCACAAGCTAGGCGAGTTTGCGCCCACAAGGAAACGATTCAGTTATCGATTCACCAAAGCAAAATAACTGCGTTACAGATCTCTATTACTGTATATACCCCATAGCTGTTGTATCAGCATGTATTATAGTGGACCATGATTCTTTGTCTTTACATATAGAAGGCTAAACAAGATGTTTTTTTGCATCCAATGTCAACGTTTGAATGGTTGCAGCCATTTTAAACGGAGGACAAATTTAGGTGGTCCTTCTCTTCCTTTCATATTATATAGGCAAAGGTATGTAGTGGGGTCTACATGAGGTATTGGTGCAGGTGGATGGAAGGTGCTCTCGTACATGCTGTATGAGACAGTTTTGAGGCGTGATTTGGACTCTCGACAGTCTTCTCGAGAACACATTTGCATCGGACACGGTGGCTTAGCTCAAGGTGTTGCGAGCTCCGTGGGGTCAACGGTGCCCATGCCGCACCCAGTGAGCTCGCCTGTTCTAGTTCGTGGCTTTGAACAGTGTCCTTTAGCTTTTTGTACCTTACTGATGCGCGACCAAATATGAAACTAACCCTACTTTTGTGATCATTCAGATGGCCGTTGGAGTCACAGTAAAAGACGTGAACTCTCACCATTTCATCGAGGCCTACGCCGCCTACCTCAAGCGCTCCGGTAAGCTCGAGGTACCCAAGTGGGTCGATCTTGTCAAGACTGGACCATACAAGGAGTTGGCTCCCTACAACCCCGACTGGTTCTACGTTCGTGCTGGTAAGTGCCTCAGCAGTTCATATCCGCTTGGCATGGAATGTCTAAAGCTCGATTCTGCAGCCTCTGTTGCCCGTCACATCTACCTCCGCCCTTCCGTTGGTGTGGGAGCCCTTAAGCGCGTCCACGGCGGCAACAAGAACCGAGGCTCACGGCCATCACACCATGCCCTAGGCTCTGGCTCCGTGGACCGAAAGGTTTTGCAAGCTTTGGAGAAAATCAATGTCTTGGAAAAGGACAACAAGGGGTATGTTGTTTGATGCTCTGAAATTGTTTTGAATTTGTATTCATATTGCAATTCTTAGTGGACGCAAGATCTCTCAAGATGGTCAACGTGATTTGGATCGCATTGCGCAAACTCTCATTGCTCAAGACGAGTAGACATGTCCAAATAAACCTTTGTTGTGAATTATCCTAAGCATTTCCTTGGTCTGAACTGTAATTGTCGAAACATCCTACTGTAATGGGCATTTTTGCTAGGCCACAAAATTTGGTTGTTGAAAGTGCGAGGTATGCGTGATAACGTCGGTGTACATTAGGGAGATTGAGACTATGCAAGCGATATCGAACACCGCTCCTCTTGCTGAGGATAATGAGGCCATCACCCAAAATAGCATCAGTCACTACCCGCTTGCTGATCGCACACGTTCAAGTCCGAAAAGTTGGGTGGACGTAGTAGGCGTATTTCTAGAAGCGGTAGGTGGACACCAGACTTGCAAAAGTCATGCTTTGTGGTTCTTGTCGAAGCCATGTACAAGGAATGACTCTTTATTGTTTAGCTTGGACTTGAACAGACCAACTACGCACTTCGGATGGAAAGTATGCTGATTTCCGAGAAGAGGTATAAGCAAGCGGCTCTGGAACTAGGTCACCTGGTTGAAAACGCTCTGGTAAGAGCAACGAAAATGGGCTTGGGATGATCTCATGCCGCTATTTAGTCGATTCTCGATCCGCAGATGGAGCCCGATGGAAAGGACGGGATATCGCTAAAGCGCAAGGCAGATGTACTGGAAGGTACCTTATGCTAAGGATCCGCATAGCGACGGACGACTGATGCTAATCAGGGTTATATGTAGATTCTCTAGATGTGAAGCGGCATCCAGATATACTTCCTCCAGATCAAGTACAACTGAGACTCAGCAATAGCGAGGTAAAGACGGTGATGATGTATGGCAATGAATTCTGATCGATTGCTTCAGATGAGAGAACGAATTTCCAAGTTCATTGCACACAAGCGCGAACAAGTAGATGCCAGCAATCGCACAGAATTTCTTCGTAGAGCGGATCCAAGCGGCGAAGGTGAGTTTAGACAAGCGTGCATGCAAGGTAGCTAATACATTGCACTACTAGACATTACGTGTGCTCGCACGGATGCGCGAGAGATCAATCGAAACATACAGATGAAGTTTGATATTGTCAACAATGAAGATGGACCGCTTGCTCGCAGTCTTGTCGGCAACATGAGCGGAGCAAACGGTGCTGGCAGGTCTGATATGCCAAAACAAAATGATGATGCCGGTGCTGGAACAGACGTACGCTTGCGCAATCTCGAAGCACATTTAGCCGTCGAATACGGTGAGCTTGCTAAATCGTTCGATCAGCGGGCCTATTGACATGAGGGTCATAGTTCCTTCCAAAGGCAATGTGAATCAAAGGATTACCGCATTAGAAACCAGGATCATGCAATTAGAGAGAGATTATCCGGTATGGGCAGCGCTCCATTTCGATCAACCCGGAAGACAGGTTCGTGTTGCTATCGCCTGATCACGCACACAGGCTAACGTACATCCTCGAATAGTTCCCACCTCCTCCAATCAAAGCCATATTTCATATTCATTCCGATAACAGCGTAACGAGAGAACCTTCCATGACCTCGCGGAACCAACCCAACAAATTGCCATCTCCATCATCACCCACCTCACATGTTACATCAACCAATCCACCGCCACTAAAAGCTACCGGCAGGGCCAATTCCAGTTTAACAAGGGCCATCATGGAGCAGTTAGCTCGAAAACAACAAGGATCAAGCGATGGGTAACTTCTAGGAGTGAGCGAGCGGTCGGTGTCCATGCCCGAGACAAACATCTATTCGGTTACAACGACCTTTGATGGGCATCCACCGGCTATCCTAGGCTCATTCAGCATTTTAAGGCGCCATTTGTCGTCTTGTATCCTTACATGTAATTCTATTGAATGATAGACACGGACATACGTGCGTCCATATTGTGCTCACCGAGCAATACATCATACAATGGCCGCATCGCTTCCCCAACTGTCGACGTCACAAATAATTTTGGCGGCGATTCAACACAAACTACCCTTCCTGCTCATCACACAGATTGGAAGCATGGCCGATACTGAACATAAGCTATATGAGCGTGTACCCGGTCTAGAGGAGCTAGACGGAACTGATCGCAAAGGTAATATCACTGAGAACTAAAGCCAATCAGGTTCTGCAGGCATGACTCATCCATCATTAGCCATACTCGATGCTCGCGCTCAAAAGATAAGGGACGACTGGGTAAAGGCTATGGAAGCACGCATTATCCGTGAACAACTCGCCAAATGCTATCGTACCCAAGGAGTCAATCATTACGAGAAATGCCGACACTTGACGGATCTTTACTTGCAGGCTCTCAAGGAGAACAAGGTGGAGGGATTCCGGAAAAAGAAGGAGGAAGCTAGGTGAATAGAAGCGCGCACAAGCAAGGCCATTGTCATTATAGTCGCTGTTCCGTAAATATACAACTTGACAAATGCACGTTTACAGGATGCCCATGTCTTGTTTGGCTTGGGCCCAATTTTTGCTAATGGTAGTATACATGCTCTTCTGTAGGCGTAGAGGTATATCTTTGCCCATGAGGTAGATCCGATTGCGAGCTTCGGTGGTCATCTCATCTACGGAAAAGAGTTTGAGGGATTGATGAAGGAAAATGTAGCCAGTCATGTAGGAGTCAAAATGTGCGGAATGGTAGGACTGTGCGCTCGGTACGGGAGCCCTTGGAAGAGTTGGGACGCTGTCTGTGCTGGGAAATAGGGTAGGTGGTGCGGCATCAAGTGCGACTGGTTGGACTATGGTTGACGGTGTGGGATGCATCTGAGGGTGCTCATTCAAGGTCTCCTGAGTGGACAGTTGACTTTCGGACATAGAGTCCGTTTTCCGCTTCTTTTGTGCCTCCTCCTTTTCTTCCTCGTCCAAAATCAGATCTAGATCGTGACTCTTGCCGCATTTCTTGTTATACTTGCAGTGTCCATGAGTCTGGTGCACACATTAATACAGGAGCACTTTTAGAATAATAGATGAACTTACCGCGAAATGGGAACAATAAGGTCGGCTACTGCTTTCAGTCTTCCTTCGCTTAGATTTACTCCTGGAGTCCTGAGTGGAATCATTACCTTCGCCACCATCGTTGGAGATCTTCTTCGCGCGATCCTTGTTGAAATTAAAAGGCGACTTGACCTCGATATCGAAGCGTTGCTTGTCATTTAATGTCAAGCGTGCTTGCTGACGTTCATATTTGCGGTACAGATAACTTAAAAATGTCGCGCCCTCGCGACTCATATACTCTGCAACATATTTTGTGTCGTAAATGCCTCCTGGGAAGATGTCGGTCAAATCAGCAACAAAGGTTTGCAACTTTTCGGGCGGAGATGCGAAAAAGGCGTCGTAGATGAAGATGAGGTCGAGAAAACCATTGTGTGTGATAATCGGTATGCTGAGTCTAGAGATGTGGCGGACGAGAGATCGTATAAGGCTGGCTTCGTGGCTTGGCTTTGTGTAAGCAGGAGTTCTCTCGGTAGATTTTGCTCTTCCAAATTGCATTGACGCGTTCTCCTGGTTCTCCTTTTCTACGAGGCCAGCGGACTTCTATTTCAAGAATCAATATCCAAGCGCATGTCTCGGTGACACTCAGCTTCATACCTGATCCACACGTGGCCAATCACCTGGCATGTATTGAACACCGTCCCTTATCTGACGATTAAAGTCGAAACCGCTCTCCGATAGGAATTGCAGACTTCGAGGATCCACTCTATATTCTCTCTATGTCCAATCGCATTAGGGAATCCTAAAGCTGTTTGCGACCAAGCGCCTTACCATCGGCTTAAGCAGTATGTTGAAATTATGAGCAATCCATTGTTGCGCATTGTCTTCCTCCTGGCTTGCATTTTTCTTCTTTGAGAACGCTGTCAATCCAAGCGCAACCAAAGCATGATCTTTCGCCAATTGCACCAGCCCTTTATAGCGCTGGTCAAGGTTTCTGCCCGAGTCCAATTAGTCTATTAGCTCAACACATATGCATATGTCCTTTAACTCACGGCGCCTTTGTATCGTAGCTTCCTCCACCCAGTCCCGAGAATTCCGTGTCGATTGCAATAAAGTCTGCGTTCTGCAATATCAGCTTGATAGCCGGGTACAATGAGGCCAGGTTCCCAGAGTTAACATCATTAAAGGGAAGAAGCTGTGGATTTGCCTTGATTAGGGTCTCACTGTCCGTTGAAAGAGGAGGCGCAGGCATGAGTGAACGACAAGTGCGAGGTGTTCAAACTTTTTAGGAAGGTCTGGTCTGTGCACGTGACTTATGACAAGTGAGTCGACGTCATCAATATCCTCGCTTACGTTCACTCCTTGCAAGCTTCGTTGCGGCCTTTGCTGTTGATTAGAGAGAGTCATGGTGAGTCTGCTTGGTGGCACTTTAGCATAAGTCTGATTCTTACTGGAACTACTTGATCTAGGGAAACGCACAGTCTGGATTGCCTCCAGGTAAAGAAGATCCGAACAAAAAGGACGACAAGGTATGTCGACGCGCTCACGGCAACATGCCGTTGGGGAATGATCTCGTATTGACGTAGAGATGTGCATGTTCAGGATAAGGATAAGAAGAAGAAGTGGGAGCCACCAGTTCCAACGCGGATAGGCAAGCGGAAGAGAAAGGGACCCGATGCCACTTCAAAACTTCCCGCAGGTATGTGGTCAACTGTCGACATTGCGAGTATCATTAATCATCTATTTATCTATCTGTAGTGTATCCTACGACCCGATGCAAGCTCAAACTTCTCAAAAACGAGCGTATAAAGGACTACCTATTGATGGAGGAAGAGTTTGTGATAAATCAGGAACGGTTGAAACCCTTGGAGGAGAAGAATGAGGAGGAAAGGACAAGAGTGGACGACCTCCGGGGATCACCTATGGGTGTCGGCAACCTCGAGGAAATTATTGATGATGATCATGTTATTGTATCATCATCCACCGGACCAGAGTACTACGTATCAGTGATGAGCTTTGTCGACAAGGATCTGCTTGAACCAGGATGCAGTGTCCTGTTGCATCATAAGGTATGGATTTGAGATTTGAGGCGAAAGCTGTGTCTGACGAATCACATTTTCGCAGGGTATGGCTGTGGTTGGTGTATTACAGGATGATGCAGACCCCATGGTCAGTGTGATGAAGCTCGAGAAAGCACCTACCGAATCCTACGCAGATATTGGTGGGCTGGAACAGCAGATTCAAGAGATCAAGGTATACTACTGGATCAAATGCATTAAATGCATTAAATGGAGCGTACGAGGACTGATATGTGTACAGGAATCTGTCGAATTACCGCTGACGCACCCTGAGTTATACGAGGAAATGGGTATCAGACCTCCAAAAGGAGTCATTCTTTATGGCGTTCCTGGTACAGGCAAGACACTACTTGCCAAAGCAGTTGCCAACCAAACAAGCGCTACCTTCCTGCGAGTTGTCGGCTCCGAACTCATTCAAAAGTACCTCGGCGATGGTCCAAAGTTGGTGCGAGAGCTTTTCCGCGTTGCCGAAGAACACGCGCCGTCGATCGTTTTCATCGACGAAATTGATGCTATTGGAACCAAACGTTACGACTCTAACTCCGGCGGTGAACGTGAGATCCAGCGTACCATGTTGGAACTACTCAATCAATTGGATGGATTCGACTCAAGAGGAGATGTGAAGGTCATCATGGCGACTAATCGTATCGAAAGTCTTGATCCTGCGTTGATTCGTCCTGGACGTATTGATCGAAAGATTGAATTCCCTCTTCCCGATGTCAAAACCAAGCGGCGTATCTTCAACATCCACACCAGTCGCATGACATTAGCGGACGACGTGGATTTGGAGGAGTTCGTCATGTCCAAAGATGATCTTTCTGGTGCGGATATTAAGGTAGAGTTCATCTTGCATAACCTTCTTGCCCTGCTTTACTGACAATACAAACTAGGCTGTGTGCACTGAAGCCGGTCTATTGGCATTGAGAGAACGGCGAATGAAGGTAACAGCTGAAGATTTTAGAAAAGCAAGAGAGAAGGTCTTGTACAGAAAGAGCGAAGGGACCCCTGAAGGATTGTATCTTTAGTCAATATGCAAGTAATGGAATATCTTGCTCAACATTTGTGGCCACCTTTTTCACTTGGGTATACGAGTATTCAAGAAAATGTCTTATGTACAAGTTATTCGCTATCTCGGTGTCGTGCAGCTCGTTGTCGCAATGTCACAGGAACTTGATCCATACGCTCCAACCGATGCATCACGGTGGGCATGTCTAATCGATCCGTATCGCTCTTCCGTACTCGTGCCGCATTACTTCCTTCAATTACGCCAGCCGAAAACTCGATCGCGTACCCTGAAATCCAACCCACCAATATCCCGGCACACGATGCCCATAAGATGTACACGTAAAAGGGGAACAGCACTTGATTGATGCTGGCAATGAGGTGATAGGGTCCTGAAGCAGCCGACACCAGTATGCGACCGAAAAAGGAGAAGACTGGGCCAAGATAGATGCCGGACTTGAAACCTGCAGACATGCCGTACCAAATCACGTACACACTGGAATAAAGGATGTAGGGGATGCTTTTCGATAGTGCGGCGAAGAGATATCGAAGACATTCTAGCAGAGTGTATGCTAGGATGCTACCGGCTAATTTGAAGGCATAGAGAAGCAAAGGCGCGACCAACTCGATCAAATCGGGCTCGTGAGCCTTGTTATTGTCGCGAATTGAATGCGCATGAAATGATGGTTGTGGTTTGGATTGGGGTGCATGGTGTATATTATCATCGTCATAGGGTACGTCGCAAGACACAAGCAAGATTAAGAGGAGCAAGGTACTAGAGATTACGAGCCATGCTCGCAGCATGGCGTCTTAAGGCCAAGTGGGTGAGGTTGGACACCAACTCTCCGATTAAGGCAATGGCTGACATGTGATTACTAGTTCGCGCAAAGCTCTTCGGCCGCTGTCCACAATTTGCTGCCAATGTCTGGTGTTTCTGCAGCGGCGGGCATGTTGAGGGCCTTACCATTGTAAAAGTATCCGCCACCCTTGAGAACATCCTCGTCATTGGAGGTTGCTGCGTAGAGCAAGTTACGCGAAGCGTGCTCTGGAGTGAGGCCGAAATACATGATGGCAGAGCGCAATGGGCGCAATATAGCCGGCATATCTGAGCCCAGGGATGCTGTAGAGGCAGGCAAGCAAGCAAGCACGTATTAGCACCGGCTGCTGTCCGTTTGATGGCCTCACTTACAGCTGACAAAACCGGGATGAACACAGTTGGAGATGAGGCCTTGCGATCGATAGCGTTTGTTCAACTCGTTTGAAAAGATTTGGTTCTATGCGGGCAGTCAGGCAAAAGTATGACCATCCAAGTGCAATTACTGACCATAAGCTTCGTGGTGGGATATATAGCGGCGATGAAGAGCTTTTCACATTGCAGATCGCTTAAATCGATTTTACCTATGATCCGACGTTAGCTTATCCATGGCTTAGAGAAGGCCACTTACCAGAGTATGCAGCGTCTGAGCCAGTGTGAATGACTCTTGCCCCTGGCGTAGCCAACAAATTGGGCAACAAGAGGGTAGTCAAAAGAAAATGAGAGAGAAAGTTTGCCTACACGCCTGTGAGCATGTTGCCGTGACCACACTTGAGGCTCTCACCTGAAAATGAAGCTCATAGCCATCAACTGTCTTCTTTCGTGATGGTTGTATCGTGCCTTGTTCACTCTTTAGTGACTATCCCTAAACCCAACTACAACTCAGACTTACCGGCATTGTTGAAGAGATAATCCAAGTGATCGCCACCCTCCTTTTGGAATCGAGCCACAAAGTCACGTACGCTCTGAAGACGTCCCAAATCCAAGGTCCACATCTCTACGACTGGCTTCACTTTGGCGGCGGCTTCTGTATCTTGAGAAGCCAACTCTGATCCAATAGCCAAAGTGGCCTCGAGCTCTTCCTTGACGCGTTGACCCTTTTCCTCGTTGCGGCATCCAATAATCAGACGTTGTACGTTTGATTTGACCAGTCTGAGGGCCAAGGCTTTGCCCACGCCGTCAGTTCCTCCGGTAAGTATCACCACCTGGACAAGGAAAGTCAATGATGGTGTCAAAGTCATATTCGGGTCAAAGGCTTAATCCTGACCTTGCCAGTAAAGTCGGCTTGAGGATCGATATAATTCTTCTTGCCGTTCAGCAGGTTCTTTATCATGGTAGAAGTCATGGTGTCTATAAGCTAACAGAAATGATACAACTGTGAAAGTTCTTACAAATCGTGTGCGACGCGTCTAAATTGGGTCTTTTGACCTCGACGCAAGAATTTCACGGAATCCGCTGATGATTTCGTTCTCTCGCTTGACTCGGCTCTCTTGAGCATGCGTCAGGAGGGCACGCTTCTCTTCTGCGCTGATTACTTGATTCTCTTTTCGCAGACGTACGGCGTTCATGAGTTGATGGCGCGATCCACTCATCACATAACCGGCCTGTTCGAAATGTTCGATTTGATCTGATGTGAGACCAATTTCACCACGACGTGGAATACGCTTTCCTTCTGCAACATAGGCAGCCATAGCTGAACCTTCGCCAGGCAAGAGGTCGCCGCCGTAGCTGCAAGGAGAGTTAGCCTTCATATCATTGCATGCGAAGCATTAGATACTTACCTTCGCTTATCGCCCCGCACGTCATGCGTGGACAGAGGTACTGGACCCACAGCTGCATCGTCCGGTAACTCCACTAAAGTGCCATGTCAATAAGTCGACCCAGATCTGCAGCTCAATGGCACCGACCTTGCTTTTCAACCCACATATCATCCAGGTTCGGCATGTCTTGAGACTTGTGATGTCCGTCGTGGGCAACGACTCTGTCCTCCATCTTGTCTCTCGCGCGAGACGGCTCTCTGTCTCTTTCAGTCTCGCTAGGGGTGGGTGTACGTGATCTTCGCCGCTTATGCTTTGAGGACTTTTTGTGCTTTGAGTGTCTGCTGGAACGATGATGGTGATGATGTTGTTTCTTTTCCTTGCGTCGAGACCTCCGATCGTCTAGACATTAAATTGCTCCCATTAGTTTTCCTATAGAAGCCGCCCTACTTTACGAACCTTCCGAATCACTTTCCGTTTCGCTAACATCCGATGCTGAATCATAATACCGACTCTTTTTACTTGATTTGCGGGGAGGTGTGAGCGATCTAGAAAGAGCAAAAGATTTGGTCAACGTAACAGCCATACAATCCCACATCCTGCCAACATACCTATCTCGTTCGGGTGAAACACTAGGCGACCGCGGCCACACAGATATGGTAGAAGCTTCTCGTACTCGCTTACGACTACACACAAGAAAATAAGCACTCCTGGGTTTACAACCAGGTAGACAACTCACTATTCGAAATAGGTCTCGCCGGGCATCCTGGGAACCCCATTCAGTTCGCCGTCCTGACCATATGGCGGCTGGTCGTTGTACCGTCGTGAGCGATCGCGCGAGTCTGGTGGAGATCGACGATGGGAATTGTCTCTCCGCTCGTTTCTAAGGTGTATTATAAGGTCTACCGTCCGTCAGTGGCAAGTCATTGTGCGTACCTGTCATCGTAGCGTCCGCGATAGGGACTATAATCGGGGCTGTCTCTTCGTCCACGATGGTCTCTGGACGTATCGCGTCGTCGAGTACCGTAGTCTACGTCTTCGGATCGGTCCCTGTAGCCGCCACGCCCTGGGCTGCGATCGCGCGATGGAGACATTAATGACTGTGCGCCGAAGCTGTGCCACAATTTTGATACGATGTGGAAATGAGCAAGAGCACACGAAACAGTTACCGCAGACGCTCAATGCCACGTATAGGGTATATATTTCAGCTACTGTTACAAGGATGTTCTCTGCGAAAGTACAGTTCTGCGGAGGAAGCAATTCAATCCAGATAACCTTGATCGGATAGCCAACTAAAGCATTGCATGAGTATCTTGTGCTCATTATTGATTTCTTTTTGTAGCAGAGCTTGGAGGAGATTGGGGCGGTTATTGATACGCATTGAGCGTGGTACATCTGCTGCCTTATCTGTAGCGTTCATCTTTTGGTTTTTGCGATCCTAGGAATGCGAGTAAGTATTACCTTCAAGTGTACGCGACTGCCTACCTCGGCATCATGTCGAAAAGTACACCTCTTTCCTCGCCGACAATTCCCTTTCACAAAGTATTTACATGGTTTTGACATTGGACCCTTGGTAGCAGCGGTAGGATTCTTGGACGAGATGGCGTCTCGTTCCGGATCCATGTCCGAATCGGAATCTAACGAATCCGAACTGTCCGGTTCGTCGTCTGGAGCCGCATCAAGTGTATTGTCGTTCTGTGATCCATCTTGCTTCTTGACTCGCTTTTGTTGCTCCTGGCGAGCAGCTAATCTTTCCTCTTGTTCCTGCTTCTGTAGGGCATAGCGTCAGCAGTGATCCCATGGCTGTGCACAGCCCTTCCATACCTTCTTTGCAATATTGGCTTCGGTTGGCCAATTCTTTCTACGCTCTTCCCGCCACTTTTCAATCTCCTCTGGTGTTTCCAGCTTCCGTTTCAGACGAATCGGTCCTTCATCACCGTCCGTGTTCTTTTTGCGTTTGCCGACATTGGACGATGACTCTGGCGCCGTGCTTGAAACTTGAGGGGTGGATGTAAAAGTACTCTGTTGATATTGCTGTGGCCAAGTAGTCGTCGCAGGATAGTTGGCATAGGCCAAATCCCCATATTGCATGAGTGGACGATCATAGCTTGCCGCAGCAGGTGGAGCATAATAGTTGGTATAGTCCGTACTGTATGTGGCAGGTTGATAGGCCGCATAGGATGACTGAGGTGATGAACGTTGTCCTAAAGCATTCACAGCCAAAGCAGCTGCATCTCCAGCACGTTGCAACCTGTCTTTATTACGTGCTTCGAGGTTGGAGAGAAAATTGGAGGCATGCGGTGGTTGAGCGCCGTTGACAGGGCCTGATCGTTGCCATTGAGGTTGACGACTGCTAGTATAGGTGGTAGGAGGAGGTGGAGGTGGTCGATAGGTAGGTGGTAGCAAGAATTGTTGATTCATGACCAAGTGTTCTGTCCGCAAGACCAAAGAACATCTAAATATTTTTTGAAGCGTGGCTTGAGGCAAGTTTAGAGCTTTATTCACCGTGAACAGTCTATGGATGCCTTGAACCCATCTAGTCTATACATGCTATCCATAAAGATCAAGTCACGCCATACGCAATGCTCTCTATCCATCTCTCGCTCGCTCTCTCTCTCACTCACACTACTTCTCCTTCTCTCCGCTTGAAACAAGCGAAATTCGCGTATTTGAGCTCAAATAGGGGTGTTAAGAACACGGTTCCTCTTTAAGTTTCAGCACTTTGGCTTTGCATTACGTTTAGATTCAAACAGGCATGCCTCCTCTAGTATCCGTGCAGGAGGATGTCTCTCCTACACTCTCTCCTTGCTTGACGCCTGCCAAGGAAGATTATACACCATCCCTTCCCCTCTCTTCTCATCGCTCTTCATCACCATCTGTTCCCTCACCTGATTCCGACACGACGACTCCGACGAATACGACATCGGATCCTAGGCATCCTTTATATCTGGGTACATGGCTCCGCTCTATACCCGGTATACGCGACGACATAGCCATGGATAACCTGGATGAACCGCATCTGAAGCGAAAGAAGGCCATACTGCAGGATCATCCAGAGATTGTCAAACTCTACGGCACCGACATTCGGACCTTGATCGTGGCCATCATTTCAGCAGCTGCGCAGGTTAACATCGCCTATTATTTCGGCCGAGTGAATACGCAATGGACATGGCCGGTATTTCTTGGCACGGCATATCTGGTCGGAGGCACCTTCACGGCGCTCTACGGTGTCTTGATCCATGAAGCGACACATGGTCTTGTCGGTCGTTCCAAGCTGTTGAATAGGATAACCGGCCTCATTGCCAACATTGGTCTTCCGGTACCTATTGCCATGTCTTTTCGGCGGTATCATCTGGAGCATCATACGTTCCAAGGCGTTGTAGGATTGGACCCTGATCTTCCTTTGGATTGGGAGAAGAAGCTGATTCGGGGCAACTTTGTCCTTAAAACGCTGTGGATTCTCATATACCCACTCATGTATGTCGTTCGCGGCATGGCACAAAACAAGCAACCGTCGACCTGGGAACTCTACAACCTTGCCTTCACCATCTGTATGGACACGCTCATAGTGCAACACTGCGGTTGGACTGGCTTCTGGTATCTCTTCCTCAGCCTCTACTTTGGCTATTCTCTCCATCCAGGCGCAGCCCATTTTATCCAGGAACACTACACGTTTGATGATGGTCAAGAGACATATAGCTACTATGGCATCCTAAACACCATCTTTATGAACATTGGATACCACAATGAGCACCATGACTTCACCAAGGTATGTTTAAAATGGATATGGGATTCCACACGACATGATCCTCACAGTGGTCTTTCAGATTCCTTGGTCCAACCTTCCTGCTGCTCGCAAATTGGCTTCCGAGTATTATGATACCCTAGCCTATCACACATCCTGGCTCATGGTTCATTATCGCTTCATCACCGAACGTGATGTCGGCCCACAAAGTAGAGTCGGCCGAACCATGGAAGACTTCAAACAAGGCCGTAAACTTGCTGTACCTAACCCAGAAGCTGCCGTAGAAGCACTGGCCATTCATTAAACGCCTTGTTGCCATGACTCCTGATGCATGTCCTCCACCTCCTGCATGGTCTCTTTTCACCTCCCAGCTGAAGTGTTCCATCTGCCAAAGCTTCCCCAATGAAGCAATTCTAAATCTTGGGGACAAATTTCACCTTTGGCTATTCGGAAAGCGCTTTTTGCTCTCTTTCTGTTGGATTACCTCATGGCTCTTGGTGCAAGGACAAGCCGTCACTTGAAGTTGGTACTACGGACTCCGCAAGTGACACAACTAGCACCAACGCTTGCTGTCCTGCCGACCCGTCTGTACACATCCACGACCAAGCCGGCTCGGTATGCTGCCGTGGAATCGGCTCCTGTGGTGACACGGACATCGGTGTCGGCTGCTGCTCAGCATGCCGAAGGACCTTTGAGGAATGACTGGACCCGAGAAGAGATTCAGGCCATCTATAATTCACCATTGATGGATTTGATGTTTTATGCCGTAAGTGAGATGATAGGCAGATGACAAGATATTGAGTCTTTTGGTTTCAGGCTAAGGTCCATCGTGCAAATTTCAATCCTTTGGAGGTACAACAATCGACGCTCTTGTCTATCAAGACAGGAGGATGCAGTGAAGATTGCAAGTATTGTCCCCAATCGTCGCGTTACAAGACCAATGTCAAGGCTCAGAAAATGCTGGAAGAGGATGTTGTCTTGGAGGCTGCTCGTAAGGCCAAGGAGGCGGGTAGTACTCGGTAAGATGGCCTGCGTATGATACAGACATGACTGAAGTTTGTTTAGCTTTTGTATGGGCGCTGCCTGGCGTGATCTTGCCGGCCGTAAGTCAAACTTCAACAAGATTTTGCACTATGTAAAAGAGATTCGTGCCATGGACATGGAAGTATGCTGTACCCTCGGTATGTTGAACGAGGCGCAGGCCAATCAGCTCAAGGAGGCCGGATTGACTGCCTACAATCACAACTTGGATACATCACGCGAATACTACCCCAAGATCATCTCAACTCGATCCTATGACGAGCGCCTCCAAACCATCGCTCATGCTCAGGAGGCCGGTATCTCTGTGTGCTCTGGGGGCATCATTGGTCTCGGTGAACAAGACGAAGATCGAGTTGGTCTTTTGCACACTCTCTCAACACTAAAGCAGCATCCTGAAAGTGTGCCCATCAACGCTCTCTTAGCTGTAGAAGGTACGCCTCTGGAGAAGCAAGAACCTGTGTCGATTCTAGAGATGGTTCGAATGATCTCGACAGCTCGTATCATTATGCCAAGATCCATGGTTCGTCTTTCGGCCGGTCGTGTGCGCTTTTCCGTCTCGGAGCAAGCCATGTGTTTCTTTGCTGGTGCCAACTCCATCTTTACAGGTGACAAACTCTTGACGACTCCCAACAATGTCATGTCTGATGATACCAAGATGTTTGAGCTGTTGAGTAAGTTGACACGTCTGGGATGCCAAAAAGGGCGATATTTACGCGCGACTTTTAGATCTCGTACCTAAGCCGCCAAACTTTGCTCAAGGATCGGACAAGAAAGAACAACCGACCTATGTATCCCAATCGGAGGCTGTTGCCTCTGCTTAAACAGGGCAATTTGTTTCTGGTAGACATGTCCTGTCATTTAGACCGAATGTCTCGAGTCTTTTAGACGTTTTTTAGACGTTTTATTGTCAATGCTTGTCGTACATGAAGGGTGATATCCAAACAAGAATGATCCGGTTGACCCTATAGTTGGGTATACAGAGACGTTGATCTATCAACAAGCATACAAGTGCGCTAATTGACCACATCCACCCATCCAAAACTCCGTTCCACCGCCTTCTTCCACTCCTTGTACCGAAGCGCACGCTTCTCATCTCCCAGCACAGGCTCAAACACACTGATATCCCGCGTATTGATATCCTTGAGGTCCTCAAACGTCTTCCATACACCCGCCGCAAACCCCGCCGCGATCGCAGCGCCTAACGCCGTCGTTTCGCGCATACCCGGTCGTTCCACGCGAATACCCAACACGTCCGCTTGAATCTGCATACACGTATCCGAGTTGCTCATTCCACCATCCACCTTGAGGAGCTTCAAGTCTTCGCCAGAGTCGGCGTTCATGGCATCAAGGATCGCTCGCGTTTGAAAGCATGAGGCTTCCAAGGTGGCTCGGGCTATATGGCGTTTGTTGGTATATTGGGTGAGTCCGACGATGCATCCTCGGGCGTCGTCGCGCCAATAGGGCGCAAAGAGACCCGAAAAGGCCGTGACAAAGTAAACGCCGCCGGTGTCTTCGACCGAGGACGCCAGAGGGCCAATCTCGTCTGTCTCGTTGATGAGGCCAAGGTTGTCCCTAATCCATTTGACCGCTGATCCTGCCACCGCGATGGATCCTTCGAGAGCGTAGGTCGGTTTACCGGTCGGTCCGAATTGGTAGCCTACGGTGGTGAGTAGGCCATGGCTTGAAATGACGGCTTCTTCGCCGGTATTGAATAATAGAAAAGCGCCGGTGCCATAGGTGTTTTTGGCTTCACCCTTGGTGAAACATTTCTGACCGACCAAGGCGGCTTGCTGGTCTCCGAGACAACCGGTGATGGGTACCCCTTCTAGCGGTCCATTAGATACATTACCGTATAGCTCTGCAGAGGAAACAATGTTGGGAAGGATGTCGCTGGGAAGATTAAAGAACTTTAGACAGTCCTCGTCCCATTTGAGTGTCTTGATATTCATAAACATGGTGCGGCTGGCATTTGTGACATCGGTGACGTGAATACCGCCATGAACACCACCGGTGAGATTCTGTCGGAAACGATGAGAATGCCATTTAATAGGGTAGACAATGCGCTTCTTACATAGATAAGCCAGCTGTCCACCGTACCAAACATGGCGCGGCCTTCTTGTACGGCGGTCGCCACGATTTCCGAATTGTCTACCATCCATCTCATTTTGACGGCTGAGAAATAAGTGGTGATGGGAAGACCGCAGAGATCCTTGACGGCATTGACGCCCTTGTCGGATAGCTTGGACAGTTTCCGCACGGTCTCGTGTGTGCGCACATCGGACCATACGATGGCGTTATGTAGAGGTTTGCCGGTTGTTCTGTCCCAGCATAGTGTCGTTTCGCGTTGATTGGTGATGCCAATTGCTAGAAATACATTACGTTAATACGCCTATCCCTCTATAACCCTGGTTACGTCGTTGCCAGTGGATGTATGCCAAGCCTTCCCCACACCGTATAAAGCACGCTTTTCTATTTGCAGGCAAACATGACTGTTGTTTCGCCCTTTTTTCAAAGTCCGCAAATGCCATCATAAAATGGTCATCCTCGCTTGACGGCGCCAGAGATCATCCTTACGTACCTTTGATGTCTTGCGCCTCGTACCCCATGAGCCCGAATTTGCGCAATGCTTCAGCAATGCATGTGTTGACAGAGTTTAGCAGTTGCATCGGGTCGTGTTCTATCCATCTGTAGCACGAGATAACGTTAGATCCGATCAAATGTCCATGTCAATAGGCTGAAAGTACTAGACCATATGTGAAACACCTTGCCAGTACCCGGTTGCGGGGAACGAGGGTTCGCCGAGATGACGACCTACGGTGCGCCACAAGTGTGACGGCAGGCTGCGCCGACGTTACTCACGAGCAGTGGGACGCTCGCCGGAAGAGTACCCTTTCCTCATCTCGGCCTCCAGACCAACGCGACACAGTCGCAACACCTCTCCGCAACTTACCCTGGGTGAGGATAAATTTGATCAAACTCCAGCTGATGGGATATCACTAGGCGTCCCATTTGGTCAAAGATGAGAAAGCGTGACGATGTGGTGCCTTGATCAATCGATCCAACATAGATAGGCATGGTGGAGTCTGTAACCATATCAACCTAACGTTCTACTCGTAGGTTTATTAGTTATAACGTACGCAGTCTTTCAACTGGATGTATGCCGTGTTACAGAGTAGACAGAAGAAAAGAGAAGAGTAGAAGTGAAAGTGAGGGAGAATGAGAGAGAAAAGAGGGTAGAGGAGAAAGATGCGCCTAAGTGAGAGAGAAAGAGATGTAAAAATATCGGCCCGCCGCAACGCCGAGATGATGAGAAGCGGGGATTTTCCCAAAAGGGAAAAAAGGGCGGCGTTGAACAAAAAAGGATCTTTCACCGCTTTTAGAACGTTTGCACCCTTTCGTTGCAAGAGAGGACGCAACAACAGACACAGTTAATATGATTGCAATGTGTGATCATCATCGTCTCTAAATGCTTGTCTCATCTGCACCGATTATGGAAATAAAGCCCATAATTAATATATTGTTCGACGGAAGCCCTTATATGGATGATTGCTTCTGCATCAGCTGCGTCGACGGGGGTTGCCTTATTCCTTCAACGAATGACCTCATTATCCGGTTGACCTTGACTTTTCCCATCGTTATCCAGGATCGGTAGGTCTATAAAGCAAGTGGCTCTTGCTCTCACAAAGCAGCAATTGACATTGCCTTTGAACCATGTATCGGTTAAAGTCAGTCTCAGCCAACTTTTCTCTATGCGTCTTGCTATGCCTAGCCGTTGAACTGGCGCCAGTGATGGGCTGTGGATGCTATGGTCCTCGTAGCAGTACTCTGAATGGCACGCAGTGTGGTCCGGGTGGGGTCGATGTGAACTATGCAGGGTGTTTGTGCGACGTTTGTCCACCCTGTAATACTTGGTAAGTCCAGGAACAATAGCCGTCGCTCACACGACTCAACATCTCCTTTTAGCGATCAGCTCAACATGGGTTGTCTATATACAAGGACCCTCTACGATGTCTTTATCACTCCCTCTTTTGCATTCCCTCAATTCTTTGCGCTGAACGAACCTATTACAAGTTACACCTTTAACGCTCCAAATGCACCAAACACCTCGTAAGTGGTTTCCTTACGGTCAACAATATAAACAGAAATGAAGCCATTGCTTCAGCTCTGGCGCTAACTTGTCAATTAGCTTTTTAAATGTCTGCATAACACCAAGCTTGCCCGCTGGGCTCAGCATTAGTCAACAACACGACAACACATTTCAATTGACGGGAACTCCCACAGAAGCATCCAATATGACTGTTTACATGATCACCGTCAAGGGCTCCGTGAATTATCTGGGTAGAATGTACGCTGTCATGGGTGTATCATGAATCATGGCCTCCTCCCTTGTCCTTCACCCACCAGCCAGGTTCCGGGTTAGGGTTGTAAATTATGGGGCCTCTCCTAAATAAATATAGGTGAAAAAAGTTGGCAGTTGTTGCTGATCAACAAGCGATCGCCTACATTCGCCGGTAATCATGTCGTTGTCACCGCAAGCGCTACGATGTCTGGCTTTTTTGTCACGGCCAAATGCACGATCAACATCACTTCGCTTTCCATTCACCCAAATCACGCACGCTTCACTTCACACCACCGCACCGAGTCTCTCACATATTGGACGAAAAGCCATAATGTATCCCGCCGAAGTAACAATCAGCCATGATACAACACCTATCACCACACCTCGCATCTCCTCCGAATACAATAATACACTCTTGACCATCAAAGGACCACTAGGTGAACATGCGCTTCCCATCAAACCCTTTGTGAAGCTCGCCTTTGAACAAACGTCTGGAGAGTCATCGGCAACTGCTGGTCAAATCTTGAAGATTGCCATTGATGAGCCAGATGTGAAGCATCAGCGAGCCATGTGGGGTACCACCCGAGCCTTGATCCAGAATGCCATTACCGGCGTATTGGACGGTTACCGAGTCCCCCTGCGTCTCGTCGGGGTAGGTTACAGAGCTTCACTAGAGGAAGGCGGTATTCTGGCGCTCAAACTTGGATTCTCACATCCTGTCGATATCCCTATTCCCCATGGCATCAAGGTCAACGTACCTGCACCCAATCGCATTGTGCTTCAATCCACTGATCTGCAGCAAGTCAAGGAGTTTGCTGCCAAGATACAACGATGGAGGATGCCGGAACCTTACAATCAAAAGGGAATTTTTATCGGCGATCAAACCATTAAAAAGAAGGAAGGCAAGAAGAAATAGACAGACCGTGCTATTATCATTACGGCATGTATGCTGGGATATTTTGAAGTTACAATAGATTTCCATTAAGCATGAGACAGCATTTCTTCCCCTACGAGGACCTATGTGCAAACCACCATTTTCTAATAAGTACAATAACAGTTGTAACAATAATACCGCGGGCCATAGTAATATTGGCATTGCCTCGTGGAGCTGCATTGGCACCTATGATAGTATTGCCGGTTACGTGTCGACAACCCAGCTGCCAAACCAGAGATCAAGATGGCCAAGATGACACCGATGCAACAACAGAGCAAAAACCTCTTTTTGGGGGTCATATCGTTATATCCCGTGACGGGGTTGCCGAATGGCGAGTGCTGACTGCCTGGACCGCCTACGACGTTTCCGTATTGATCGACGGTGGGAACATCCGACATGGTGTTTGCACCATAGGTTTCCGGATAGTAACCGGTCGATTGGGTGGTCGCGCCGCCCATCTCCCCAGGCATACCCGGCGGTGGTTGATACTTGTATTGCGGTGGATTGGATCCTTGCGCATCGTATTTCGGGTAGCCTGAGGCAGTAGGTGCAGGGTTGCTGTCGTAGGTGTTTCCGGTATAGGAAGCAGCTGAGCATCCAATGAATTATTTTGGAACATTCCCGACCGGATTAGACTTACCTTCAGATGGTTTCGTCACACCGGTGGTGTCCGATGTATACTTTTCATTGTAATCGTTCGATCCAAGTCCGGTGCCCGTCGCTCCAGTGGTCCCAGTGGTCCCAGTATTGGAGAATGTATTCGAGCTCATGGTTCCAGTACCAGTGATGTCGTGGCCGGTAGAGCTACCAACAGTGCTTCCCAGTCGATTCTCGGCTTCATTGTTAGCGCCTTGCGCGCAGTTTCCACCTGTGCCGGTATTGAAGCCCGTATTGGACGAGTAGGGATTGCTTTGATTGTACGACATCTCGATAGGCAGAAAGAATCACAGACAAGAAGCAAGAAAGCGCTTATTTGCTATCGTCTGATCGGCGAAACATTGGATGCAAAAATCATGCATGAAATTGGTCGCTGGGTTTCATAGCCAAAAGGGGACAATGGATTGCTTTTTATGGGCAATGTAACGTTCAGTTCTTTGGTTCACCATCACCTTGCAAGGCCTCTTTGAGAGATTGCTTGCCTGAACCTCGCTTTTTGGCCTGTGGGGTATCTTTGGACGGTTTCCATCCAATCTGACGGAATTGAGAGTGTGTTGCAAACGTAATACAATTACCTACCATGTACAATATCTGAAAAGTTGCGGGAACGGTGCCATCTTCATTACCGTGCATTTCTATGATCGACAGCTCGTGAGCGTTGCTGCTATGGCACATCATTCGAAAATATACCTTTATAAATTGCAGCAGCCGCAGCCATGGTATCCCGTTTCATGAAGGGTCTCCTGCAGATATTGACGTGAGAATGGCTCGCCATGCTTGCTCCAGTGCTCACCTTGTCATAACCGCGTTGCTCTCACCCATGGCTTGAAGATCCTGCATCAACTCAAACATGGTAGGATAATTGACTACCACCTCGTCGATATCTACGGTCGTCAGCGTAAAACCTGCGCGAGATAACAGCGATCCGAGGTCCTTTGAATCTTTTTCATATTTTAAGTCAAATATGCATCGAGCTTTGGCAATGCTCGCTTACCGGCCATTGGGGATATCCGCGGTGATATGCCACTCTCGCGTTCCAATTCCGCCAATTGCATTGACGTGCTTATCGTGGAGTGTTCAGCGCACATGAAAGCAGGCGATTCAAAGCTTGCTTACCGAAGTTCAAAGAGCGTGTCTCCGCCAAACATGGCAGCTAAAAATACTCCGTCCGGCTTCAAAGCCCGTTGTATCTGTATAAGAGCACCAGGAAGATCGTTGACCCAGTGCAATGCTAGTGAACTAATGATGGCCTCTTGTGAGTTTTCTTCAAATGGAAGGAATTCTTCATCAACGACCATGCGCTCGACTGGCACTAATAAGTTTAAGGTTCAGCCAGAATAGTCCGCATGCGTCGCAATCATCACCTTCATATGCCTTGTCCTGATCGCGGTGTAACAATTTGGCTGGCAACATTTAGCGTCAGTAACGGAGGTATCAAGATGCGAAACCTACATGACAAATCGCACATGACGAGCTTGTCCATCATATCGGGATCGACATGCTTAATGATGTGTCCACCGCCGGAGCCCAAGTCTACTACCGTCTTGAAGGAGCGCTTAATGTCCTGTCCGTGCGGAGAGTGAGCGGCCGCAACGAACCTAATCTCATTCTGGTGCCTACCAAGAGTCTATCGACCACCCGGAGTGCAACCTCGTCCTTCAAGTAATCCACTGTCCGGCTAAGTTCAACGTTGGTGGCCGCTCTGTCCTTTTGTTGCCGCTTCACGTCACGATTGAACACTTTAAAGCCAGTATTTGAGTCTGGCACCGAAGCAAACGAGCGACAGGCTAAGCACACTGTTGACTCAAGCCTTGACCGAGAGACTATCCGAAACACCGAACGAACAGCTGTAATGTGAGGCAAACGCTGCATGACCATACTGAACAAAGCGACCGTGTATGATTGGTGGCTTATCACCCAAATTTACGCTCGTCTCTCACTCTCCGTTCTGTTCGAGTCATGCGGAAACCACTCTATTCCTTGAAGCGCGGGCTATTGCGCATGTCATGGAACAAGTACAATCTGTTCAACCTCGCTACTCGCACTCTACCACAAACCAACAACAAAACACTCTATCAACAGAAATGGCAGAGCAAAAAAGACACTCGAGCATACCACGGTGAACAACTCAATGAACGTCAGTTTGCCAAGATCTTTTCACCCAGATTACCCACGTCCAACACTCAATCTGGTGGTAGTGATGCCTCTGCTGGAAGTAAGCACCCTCCTGTGACTTCCTTGACGTTTGCAAGTCTAGAGCGTCGATTGGATTTTGTGGTGTTTAGAGCTTGCTTCGCACCCAGTATCAACGCTGCTAGGCAGCTTTGTGTACACGGCAAAGTGAAGGTGAATGGGAAGAAGGTAAGTGTAGTACTCAAATGATTCAAAGATGATGTTGACGGTCTTTTAGATGGCCCATCCTTCTCACACACTCAAACCAGGCGACATGATCTCTTTGGAGCCGAAGTCCATCTCCACCCTCAAAGCACCTGAAGATCCTTCTCAACCTCACACCTTCGTTCCGCATCCTTACTCCCAACCTCATTTATTTGTGCCCAATTATCTAGAAGTCAATTACAAGACCTGCAGCGCAGTATATGTGCGAGATCCCATGAGCCGTCCCGGACGAGTCGAGGTACCGAGTCCGTGGCCAGCCAGTGTTCAGGCTTTGGCCTACGAGTTTTATGCCCGACGCCGAAAGTAGATGGATCTGCAATGTAACATACACATAGAGAATAGTCAACAGGTTATTTCTGATCCGCGAATGCTGTCGTTGATTCGCGTTGCGTGATCTGGTTCTGCTTGGTGTCTGCCAGCCAGTCGGTTGACACGATGACACGATCGCAACTGTTCACCGAGAATCCTTCTGTAAAATTCAGGTCGCCAGGACATTGAAGAAATGATAGACCTCGTCACAGTCCATCATGGCCACATGCGTACCACACTGCTCGCATCGCACAGCATGATAGTATTCGTCTGACGAGCCGTTGGTACCGTCTTGTTCAACCGCCACAGCCGTCTCGTTTCCGGAAGGATAGCGATATCGGGTGGTAATGTCGGTCAGGCAATGTTCAACAAAAATGGCGCGATATTGATCCGAGTATCGTTCATGTCTAGAAATCAGGCGTTAGCTCGCGCTGCAAAAACACATCGCATCGTACCTTTGGCAGACATAGCATAACTCTGTAAAGCACATTGGACAAGTAAGAATAGCATCTGTTTCTAGCTGGAGTTGCGAGGCCGATTTCTTCTTTTTGGTTTGGTACCGCTCTGTAACGCAAGTCATATGTGCATAAATGCTTCTACTACAATTATCGCTACTTACTTCTGAGCCTCTTTGCCATCCAAGCTTCGTCCTTGTCGTCCTGTTCCGGGTCGTACAGTAGATCGTCGTTACTTGGTACAATCTTCTTGTCTGAATAGACATGCGGTCAATACGAAGCGACAGCGATCTAGCACCAGGTATGTCACTTACCTTTTCCTGCCTCCTCGTCTTCAGAGTCAAAATACACGTCCTCATAGGTATCTACCTTCGCGTCCACGTCCATCCTCGTCTCACGGCAACGCCTCACAGCCTATAAAATGATGACGTAGACAAAGTGATCAAGAGCATTTGGGATCGAAAGCAATTGTTGGTTTGTTTGTGTGCGATGGCAACAGCATTAGGAATACAACTGGCAAGGGCAGCTCCAGGTATGCTTAGCTGCGTGTTTGGTGGCCGAGCTGCTTCAGTAGAGCAGCCTTTGGCCTTAGTGGCAATTGCCACTTTACCTCATGCGTACCGTGATGCTGATGCAGTGTGATTGCCTCCTTTCTAGTCGCTGCCCACTCTCTCATCAAGCAAACGCCACAAGCTCTCGTACAGACACGGTCGCTTGCTACAGACTTGCAAGTGAACAAGACTGAGGTGAAGGACCTCAGCTTTGGAAAGCCCAACAATGCTGCAGGTACGTAGAGAGAGCGGTGTATCAGGTCGCGCGGGCCTGCCTGTCTTTTCCCTGGACGTTCGAGGGATTGGTGCGATGATGAGTGCTATGAGAATAGTCTTGATGGGAGAGTGTGCCTAACAAGCGCGACCCTGCAAAGCAACGCTATAATGGTTAAATTCTAACGTCGTCTCTTTCGGCGACTAGAATACATCCTCACCAACGTTGACAAGGCCATCAACTGGGCTCGTCAAGGCTCCATCTGGCCCATGACGTTCGGTCTTGCCTGCTGTGCTGTAGAGATGATGCACATCGCTGCATCGCGTTACGATCAAGATCGGTTGGGTATCGTCTTCCGAGCTTCTCCTCGTCAAAGTGATGTCATGATTGTGGCCGGAACACTCACAAACAAGATGGCTCCCGCTCTCCGTAAAGTGTACGATCAGATGCCTGAACCTCGATGGGTCATCAGTATGGGATCTTGCGCCAACGGAGGCGGTTACTATCATTACTCATATGCGGTTGTTCGGGGTTGCGATCGCATTGTACCGGTCGATATTTATGTGCCCGGATGCCCACCTACCGCTGAAGCCTTGCTTTACGGTGTACTACAATTGCAAAAGAAGATGCGAAGGGTAGGTTACCATCTTACGACCGAGTTCTATATCGGGTACTGACTCTCGTACCCTTTTCAGACCAAGACTACCACTTTGTGGTACAGACAATAGGCGATTAGCGCAACGGAAGCATCGTTGCGGAAATGTACTCTCATATCATCTCAATACACAAAGTCCAAAAGTGCTCCAATGGTCAATATCCACCTATTCCTTGGCATGCTGGATGCCTTTTCTCTGGGATACTATCTCCCCTTAAACTATTGACGCCAGCACTTTTTCATGGCTCGCTTGTCCATGCCAGTCCTTATATCCTTTCATCTCCTCTCTTGTTCCTTCTTTAAAGCTTGCAGCCATTTTGACTATTTTGTGACCCTTTTGTGACGAAGCGTAATGCGCTTAACGATAACGACGGACGATGGCAACATTTACAACGTTGAGGTAGACTCTCAGATGGAGCTGGATAACCTCAAGGCTCTGCTTGAAGCCGAGGTAAGTATGAGCGCATATTTCGGTACAAAAGCCATGCGCAAGTTATTCACGCTACTGTTTGCGCCCTAGTCTAGCATTGCCGTGGGCGAGCAAGAGCTCTTTTATAATGGTCGGTACTTGGCTGACGACAAGCTTTCCTTGGAGCAAATTGGTGTTGGACAAGATGATATGCTGTTGTTGAGGAAAAGGGCCCAACAACCTGTTGGTGCCCCAAACACAGGGTAAGTCACGCACTCTCACTTACGAGCGCAAAGGTCTCATTTGTCTTGAGTAGAAACGACCACGTTGATCTAATGCGTCAGCGTGTATTGAGTGATCCACGACTGTTGCAACAGCTAGCCAATGTATGTACAATGCCAGGGCCCTTTATGTATCTAATGCATCGTTTCCTCGTCTTTGTAGACAAGCCCAGAATTGGCCAATGCCGCCATGAACGATCCACAGCGATTTGCAGCCATGGTCCAACAGATTGCGCAAAATCGACGTCAAGCGGAGATGATGCGTTCAGAACATATGGTGAGTGGCATTACCAATATCAGCATATACTTTGTGTAAGGATCAAAGACGTGCTTACATGCTTGCTCTCATAGTCTGAACTGGCATCCGATCCCTTTGACATTGGAGCGCAACGCAAAATTGAAGAAGACATAAAACGAGAGAACATTGCGGCCAATTTGGAGGCAGCCATGGAATACAATCCAGAGAGTTTCGCTCGAGTGACACGACTCTATGTACGAGCAGAAATCAATGGGCGACAACTCGTTGCTCTAGTCGATTCAGGTGCCCAAAGCACCGTCAGTAAGTGCATTGTCGCTCAGTCTTGACTTGTATTGACCCTAAATGAATGTCTATAGTAAGCCCGGAAACTGCTGAGGCATGTGGGCTGCTACGTCTGATGGATACCCGTTTCTCAGGCGTGGCACAAGGCGTCGGCACAGCGAAAATCCTTGGACGAATACACTCTGCGCAAATGAAATTGGACAACAATGTGTTTGTTGCCTGCTCATTCTACGTGGTTGAGGGCAAAGGCAGTGAAATGCTCTTCGGTCTAGACATGCTCAAGAGGCATCAGGTATGTTTTGACGTTCATTGAATGGATCATGCCATTTAGATCATCGCAGGCAAGCATTGATCTTCGGAAGGATGCGCTTATTATTGCGGATGCCGAAATCCTATTTCTCAAAGAGCATGAACTTCCCGAACGGCAGCGCATGATCGAAGTTCACGGTGGTGTAACGGACGAGACGCCGATGGCATCGCGGATGGCAGCCCCAACAGCTGCCAATGCTGCAGCACATCCTCCAGCGTCCTCATCCAATCCAACGAGTTCCGCCAGCGCTGGATCCAAGCCAGCCTTCCAAGGATCTCCCACAACGATACCCTCAAACCCTCCACAACAGCCCCAGCTTCCCGAAAGCTCCATTCAGACGCTCACGAATCTCGGTATATCCCGTCAAGAAGCAGTGCATGCTCTGCAAGCAACAGGTGGAAATGTAGATTTGGCGGCAAGTTTTCTGTTCCAAGGTTAGCTTTCCAATAAATTGGGTTGAACATCATGTCCCTATGCACACGTTCTGCAGTGAAGCTTGCATTCACACTGCGGACGGTACCTCGTCTTTGCAGAACCTATACCACCTCCATATCCATCACCTACACACCAGCGATGCAAGCGCACATCAAGGACATGCTGCTCAAAGCACCCAAATACAAGTTCACCTACAAGTCGGACCCAGACGGAAGCATACGGGAAGCTGCGGTGCTCGTACCCCTTTGCCATGTTGACAATGAGGCAAGCATTCTCTTTACGGTCCGCCATAGCGACATGAGAAGTCATGCTGGTGAAGTCAGGTACGCCAGGACAGGGCACTACTAGGTCTTTGCTATTCTAACCGCATATTCTTGTTTAGCTTTCCGGGAGGAAAGAGTGGTAGGTCCTCTAGACTTAATGAATCATGCGACCTCTCTCTCATGCGCGTATACAAAAGATCCAGAAGATCCGGCCCCGCTCCATACGGCGTTGCGCGAAACAGCCGAAGAGATCTCCATCACACCCGCTTCCATCACCTTGTTAGGAGAGACACCTCCTCTACCCAATCGTGGACGAACCTTGCGCGTTCACCCTTTCATTGGCCTCATTCATAACCCCCAAAACCTCATTATCAATCAGATCAAGCATAATCCGGATGAAGTCGACCGATGTTTTGCCCTATCGTTGCGTTGGCTCCTTGATCCCCGCAACAAACATGTCATGACTGTCGATTCTGGCGTTGGCAAGGTCAAGATGCCTGCGTTTCGGACACCGGATGGCGAGATTGAGGTGTGGGGATTGACGGCCATGATTCTCGATAGTAAGTGATGCGCTTGGCACTATAGTTTCTTGTTGCTCATGAACCGTTCTCGTACGTGTATTAGCTTTCCTACGACAGATCCATCCACTTCCCTCATCAACTTGACACCAACAGATAGAACATATATAGACCCGTCGAATAAACCTAGACTGTTTCTATATGAACAAACTCCCACTTCGCCTTGATCACCCATAACCCTATTCTGATGATTGACGCCTTGAGGCGAGCCATTGTTCGCCTGTCTCGAGGATCAAAGCTATGGAATGGTTATATCCTTTGTCTCAGGTACGTCATTTGGCCAGTTTCCTTTTATGGCAGCGAACAAAGATCCATTGGATTGCTTGTCTCGCACTATCCCTCTCTTCCTTATCGCCGCCTTCGCGCCTTCTCAACGCATTGACATGGCCCCATCCAGGTCCATACTAAAGACCCGAGCAATTTTTTGTTCACTCGCGACGAGTCTGGCGTTGTCGTCAGCCATGTATCAACCGCATAATGGAACGGCGAGTATTACCCACTACGATCTTAGTACGAGTGGTCCGCCGGCTTGTGGATGCGTTGCCAACATGACAAAGTATCCCATGGCTGCCATGAATCAGAATGCCTACGGTGCAACGAGTAATGCAGGTAAGGTACTTGTCAAAGCGCGACATAAAGGTGCTCAATAACATGACAGGCCCTGGTCCAGCCTGCGGCCAATGCTACAACGTCACCATTTTTGCCGCCATATCCACCCATTACAATGTCACCAACCCACCTTCCATCGTTGTCAAAATAGGCGACGAATGCCCCAACGATCGAGGCAATGCTCAATGGTGCGCTCAAACGGATACCACGCCCAATCACTACGGCACTTTTATGCACTTTGACTTTGCGCAACAAACGCTTCCACCCAATTTCTGGCCTAACCCTCCCAACGTCACCTCGGATCTAGGTGAATGGTGGGGGAATTATACTGAGGTGGATTGCAAGTATTGGGCGGGGTACAATGATTCGACTGCTCTTGGCGCGGCGACCAAGGACGATTGCTGTCCCGCCAATCCCATGATCAATGGCAATTACTGTCCCTTTCAGGATGGGAAGCCTTACAATGGTACTGAACTGGTACCGAGCGAACAGATTAGCGGCGGTGCGCGTGTGGAGATTGGATGGGGCTTGGTGGTGACGGGATTGGTATGGTTGTTGCTATGAAGAGGATACCCTACAGTGTGGTTAGAGAACCTATCGGTCCATGCGTATTCACAGGTCGATATAGGGAAGGAGAGATATATGTATAGTATATAAACAAAAAGGTGTACAGCGGATGGGTACAGACATTGAGTAGGATAATAAAGGTATAATTATCGTTTAGTAATACTCAAGGAGCCTTGAACCTTTCGAAAAGGTAGACACCAGAGGCACGTTCTTTCATAACCTCAAGCCAACAAGGAAATATCAATGCACAAGGTATCTAAGGTGTATGCAAGACATTACGCTCAGGTACACGAAAGGTGGTCTGTCTCTTTAGGCAATGAGAGGAAACATGGCTTTGCGGTTCTTTGGATAATTGGGAAAATCCCGCTTATAAGCCTTGTGTTTCTTGATGGCCCACACATACATTTGTCCCGTAGCGACGACATTGAAAAGAACAGCTAGGGAAAAGGAGTGTCAGCAAGGTGGCAGATGGGCGCCAATGATGACATACCTGACCAACTCTTGGTGAGAAAGCATACAGTGGTCCAAGAGATAAATTCAAAGAAATAATTGGGAAAGGAGACGAGAGAGAAGCCGTATCCATAGGGGATGGCACGCGTCTTGGTTCCCGGAGGTCGGAGATTGCGCACCGTGTAATGTGTCTTGAGATTTGACAGCTCGCCAAACTAGACACCGTCAGCATCGTGCATCGTGCATCCAAAGGCACTTCTAGTGTCTAACTTACCACCCACAATGCCAAGCATGCATAGATGTACAGGTCACTTCGGGCTGCGGCGGCCTTGCCAGCTTGAAACCAGGGCCCATACACCCAAAAGGCGAGATTGACACCGCTCAAGATCCAATAATGAGCCGAATTCTTGAAGATATTGCGGAAAGGCATCGTTCCATGCGAGAATCGATGTACAAACAACGTCTCATATTCACGCTTCAAAAAGTGGAGCATGACCATGATAAAGGTCAAGGTCTGCATGGTCGAGTGTTCAATCTCGGTGCCATAGATCAGTTTGGACAAGTAGTAAAAGATGGGATGGATGAAGAGCGGTCCACCATACTCAATCAGGAACACGGTTTGCCAACCAATCTGAGGACCTAGCTCAATACGGTGAGCAACGGCTTCTATGCCAGCCTTTCCTTCTCTTCTTCTACTTACCGAGATCCTTGAACTGAACACTGCCACCGTCTTCAATGCCAAACGATGCAAGCGTTGCCGAGTCATGCGCATCCAACACCTTCTTGTCCGGTGTCGTCACTCGTTGCCGATCCAACGTGTATTTGGGAAACTCGCGCTGAATAGCCTTGGCCAAGTCATGAGCAGTAAGAGACTTGGGTGTCCCGTCGAGTTCCAGAGTCTTTGGGAAGCGAGTCGACTTTGACCCAGGACGCGCCGTGAGTGTGATCTTCATGGGGGCGAGAAATTGGGTCAAAGCAAGACAAAGAGAAGGAGAAGCGTTTGACAGATTGGAGTGTGGATACTGATGAACAGAGCATCAGGGATGTCGCTTTGCACTATGCATGATCCTCCTTGTATGTATTCTCAGTATCTATTGCACTCTAACCCATTGTGTTCTTGAGCTATCGCACTTTACTTGACAGATCCTGGTCATTGCAATTCCCATCATTTCTTTGTCACTTGCTCTCTATCTCTCCCTCCTCTCTCCTCTCCCTCCCTACCTGCTCCTTCCTCTCCACACTCTCTTTATCCATCCACGGCCATCCCATGGATTGGCAGGTGACAATTTCGTGGGAATCCATCCGGTTCTTTTCTCTTGCTTCACTTGACCATGTTTACACTCGCACACGTAAGTCATTGGCATACAGAGAAGGCACGCCTGTCACTCACTCTACATAGGCAACTGGAGCTTCACGTCCATTGGCAAGAGCAATGTCGGTAAGTGTTGCCATGTCGGCTATTCGGAGTGAAGGCTAACACGGGTGTGAGCTAAGACTCAGGTACAACGCCTCGGCGTGGTGGGCGCAGGTCAAATGGGATTGGGAATAGCCTTGGTGGCTGCCAAAGTTGCCAAGTTGCCTGTGATCCTGATGGATACAAAGCAAGAACAGATCGATAAGGGTCTCAAGTTTATGGGTGAGTTGCAGACGATGATAAGGGCCTTTGGCAGATCGGACTGAGCGGCACTTAGAAAAGCTGTTGGAGAAGGATGTGGCCAAGAATCGAATTAGCTCAGAAGATGCCGCCGCCGCCATCAAGCGCGTCACCGCAACCTCTTCGTTGAAAGATTTTAGCGATATCGACATGGTGATTGAGGCGGTCTCGGAAAATGAGATCTTGAAGCAATCCATCTTTGCAGAGCTGGACAAGTGGACCAAGCCAGAAGCGATTCTTGCTACCAACACGAGTTCAATTAGCATCACCAAGATTGCTGCTGCCACGCAAAAGGCCGATCGGGTAAGTGTTGTATCTCTTGTCATCCATACACGCGCAACCCCTTGTTGACCAGATGATGATAGGTCATTGGTATGCATTTCATGAACCCAGTACCCGTGATGAAGTTGGTGGAAATCATTCCCGGTTTGCAAACATCCTCTGCGACCTTGGACGCCACCAAGGCCTTGGCGACAGCCATGGGAAAGACATGCACAACATCGCAAGATGTCCCTGGCTTCGTCGCGAATCGTTTGTTGATGCCCTACATCAATGAGGCCATCATGACCTTGGAGAGCGTAAGTCAAATATGGATGCGATATGGCATGCTCATCCCGTCTTTAGGGCATTGCTACTCGGGAAGATATCGATACCACCATGAAGCTCGGTTGCAACATGCCGATGGGTCCGCTCACCCTAGCCGATTTCATTGGCCTCGACACCTGTCTCGCCATCATGAAGGTCATGTATGACGGTACCGGTGACTCCAAATTCAGACCTTCTGTTCTCTTGCAAAAGTATGTGGATGCTGGCTGGATGGGCAAAAAGAGTGGCCGAGGCATCTATGAGTATTAGACATGCGCATTCCATAGACGAAATAATAAATGCATTGAACATTTCGGAAGGTGGTATGGTGATGCAATTGAAAATGACTAATGTTACAGGATGGCGTTGTGTACATGAGGGTATGATAAAGCAGACGTAGATTACCACACCAATCCCTTGGGTGCCTGCTCCCTTTCGTGTTCGTATTCGACTTCCACGTATGCTCCTCCTGTAAGATACGCATGAGTCATATGTATGCAGGCGAACAGATACAAACAATAGAAACGTCGTATACTTACGCTTCTTGGCTTTTGGCTTTGCTGGTTTCCGCTTCCTCTTTTTTGAAAGGGCTTCGTCTTCGGACCCTGGGGCACCATCCTCTTCTTCATCCTCGTCTACATCTTCGGCCTTCTCCATGCCATCTAACAAATCTTCCTCATCCTCATCCTCCAATTCCTCTTCCATCTCCAAATCTTCCAAATCTTCCACGTCGCTCTCGTCCTCGAGATCAGACACGTATTCTCGTTCAGCAACTTCCTCTTCCTCCTCTTCTTCCTCCTCTTCCTCACTTTCTTCATCCTCGGCTTCCAATTCATCCTGCTCCAACACCTTTCGCCAAACATCCTCATTCACATTCAGCGGCGCATCTCCATAGGCCTTGGACTTTAGTCGCTCAATCAATTCTTTTTCGATTGATTTCTCTAGACGAGCCGCTGCCTCCGCTTTACGTTCTCGCGTCGCCTCCCGTCGCTCAATCTTCTTTTTGATGCCCACAAGTTGAGGCCTAGACATACCCTGTGAGTTGAAATTCCCACCAAAAGCGCGGGCACTTACCGTTCTTTCAAGCGAAGTTTACGCATCTTGATCAAGTATTGGGTAATCTTGGTGAGACGCTGCTTACACTTGTGTTGTAAAAAGTTGGGCCAATACACCAATTCTTTATCGATCTGCTCGAGGGCTTGCGTATAGTTTTTGGAGAGTTTGACTTTTTCCCACATCTTGACGGGTGAGTGCGCGCGTTCGGGTGTTTTCATGTAGAGGTAAATGATTCCTGGGCATTGTGAGCTAAAGTTGAGGTGTACCGATGCCTTACCTTTTTCTTCTCGGATAGTGGCGTAGCGGCTGTTGGCGAGCGGGCATGACTGACGATTGCAGAGTCCAGAGACATTGTACTCATTGCGACAAAACGTGCCTGATGGCGTTCTAAGTATTAAGGAGTCAGCATGCGTTTACCTGATATCCATCAGTTGCTTACTTGACTTTATACGAGCAAAAGTGCTGGTTAATGACCTGCCAGATCACTTCGTCGTTCTGCATGGTGTCTAGCGCACAAGAAAAAGAAAATTCAAAAATGACTTAATGAGACGAGCTAAGCCACCCAATTGTGTGCCATTCTATCTACAATTAAAACTTGAATGTGTCTTTCTTCTTGGCCTTTTTGGCTTGCTTGGCAGCATGCTCTTGGACCATGTCGGACAAATCTTCACCTGCACCCTGAGGCAGATGCTCTGCAGACCCTTCGTCGAATTTACGCTTGAGCGCGCTTTCGTCTATATTGCCTAATTCCGATGGATCTAGGGCCACATCCACGCCTTTGCCAACCTTGCGTCGGGAGCGACTCGATGTTTCTTCACCTAATACGGGTGGTTTCGCATTGCCGATATCGTAGCCATGCTGTGAGCCCATGAAACCAGTGATTGGCTTTTGTACCTCGGGCAGGACTTGATATAGCTGTTTCGGTTGGTCGTCGTCTGTGCGGCGCGCGTCTTTTCGTAATTGTATGAAATCGGGCGTCTCCAATCCTGATGCGACAGAGGAAAAGCCTGAAGGTGTAACCAGACCTTCTTGCACTTCTTCGGCCGAAAGCCGTTCCTCGGCACCTTCCTCTCCACCTTCCTCTTCCTCTTCCTCTTCTTCTTCCTCTTCTTCGGATTCTTCTTCCGGTTCAAGCTCACCCCATAGTTGCTTCTCGATTGGCTGCATGAGCTTAAGAGAGGTCAGCAAAGGGCTGATTTTAGATAGAACCATTCAACATACCTCTGCCGGTACTTCTTGGTTTGACAAGCCAAACACGTCTCCGTACAATGGACGATTTTGCTAAAAGGGTTATAGCATTGAGTAAGCCACATCTTGTCATTTTGCCCAACATTCAATACCCACGTCATCTACGGGGGGTCTTCCCCATCCACCAGGATGGTAGCCCCACTGAGCGCCGTCAGGAATAGGTGCATTAAGTCCGGGAATTTTGAGGGTGGGATAGCTTGGAGGTGGTCCGTATCGTTGCATGCTGATGAGCCATGGAGGAGGTGCTAAAGGAGGTATATTGAGAGCCATCTTCAATTCTTCTGATAGGACGCCGGGCTTTTGTTCTTTGAGCTTTGTTTCAAACTCTTTGCCTTCATAGTACCTTTTGAAATGGGTTAGATCCAGTCAAGTAGTATCGAATCATTCCGACTCACATTTCTCCGTGGATGGTGAATCTGGATTTGTGTTGATAGCGGAAAAATGCGTCGTGAAGTTTTTGATAGTCGATGTCGATTCGTCCCATCTTTGGTTGCATTCTCGCTCGAGTCTTTTGTTTCATTGAACTGGCGTCTTCTTTCTCTCTGACAGTCTCACGCATTTGCATGATACCGGTGTCCTTGATGAAATCTACAACGGAGTTGAGATCGAAAGAAGTGTCCACAACAACACATACCTGGCAACTCGAAAGGAGGCTTTTCGATACCTCTTTTCCCTTGTAAATATTTTCGCTTCTGTGACCAATGCTGAGGAACCGGTACTGTATTGCGATACGCCTTCAATCCCACGAGGAGCTTGGGATCGGCAGCCGTCACATCCCACCACTCTACCACTTCGGGCTTTTCAACCAACTGCTTTAGCTCGGCTACGTTGAGGCGATTGAGCTTCTTGACCTTCTTTTTTGATATTCCGCCGTTTGGTTCATCGTTCTCTTCAGAGTTTTCAGATTTATTGTCTTCCGCATCTTCATCGTTTCCGTTTTCCGACTCGATCGAGATTTCCTGCCGCACAGGCTTTGCCTGTACATCCACAATTAATTGCCTACTCTTTGGTCATTGTACGCGCATGTATATCCTACCTCGTCGTCCTTTTGTATTGAGAAGTGCTTAAAGATGTTCGAAAACTGTGATAGCGCGTCTGGATCCACTTCTCCTGTCGCTGCGAGATCTTCCACGGACGGCGCCACGTACTCGATTTCGACTTCATCTTGTTCGTCGGCAGTCGCGCTCTGCTCATCCTTGGCCTACATGGTGGAAAGCACGCGAGTCAACATAGGATCGCCAGCTTAGACCGCTGATGAGGACACTCACCTCCGAACTCGCTCTATCTACATGTGCCTTCTTCTTTCTTCTCCTCCTTTGCTTTTTGCGATCTCCCTTCTGATCTATTTTTGTGACCTCATCTCCATTCTCTTGACGATTCACCTTTCCATTCACTGCTTCTGTTAAAACAGCCTCTTCCGTAGGCATCGCTCCAAAGGGTCCAATGACACAAAGACAAGCAAGCAAGAAAAGAAGCAACGACAAATTTGAAGGATTGACGTCACGCTCTTCATTGTCTTTCTCTTTCATACGTGTGCCATACAGTACTCGCTTGTATACTACGCTGTTGTCGACCGCATGTCAGACAGAGAGTCAGAGGTCCAGCCTACGCAGAAGCCACCCGAGCCGCCTCATGACCCAGTTGACCGTCAACGAGGATCCTCACCCAGTCCTATTGCAACACCTGAACCGCAGGGGCCCGTAGCTTCGAATGCATTCTCGCTGTCTTTCAAAAAGCATCCGCTTCTAAAGCGCATGCTTAGTAATCGTACACCTGTGTCTACTCCCCCTTTGCAAGACTCGGATACCGAAGCGGCATCAAACGTACAGGCGCACCAGACTGGTCCAAATACAGACCACGTTGCCACTGCGCAGGCTGTGAACCATGAAAAGACAGCTTCTCAGGGAACAACAGAGTCAAGTGCGCAGAATACGGGATCTCGACGATTCGAGCTTCTCGACAACGGCGAACATCGCCATCATCTCTCGACCTTTCATTTCAGTAAACTCAAGACACACAACTTCATGAATCTTTTTCATCGGGACAAATACCAAGCCAATCATTTTCACCTTCCTCTCCCAATTCGTGATGAGAAAGGGACAGCAGCTGGTGGCAAAGGGCCTATACAGCCAGATGACGAGGGCATCGAGGGCAACAGGGCCCGATCGAGTGTAGAGGATGACTCAAATAACACCAAGGCGCACGGCAATCTGCTTCAGGCCAACAAGTCACCGGAACTAAGCAGTGAAGGAGCTAATAGCGTCATCAATGGGACGTCGTTTGCCGAAAAGTGGGGAACATGTCAAGAAGTGATCGGCAAAGGTGCTTTTGGAGTAGTACGGATCACTCACAAGGTTGATGCGTCCGTGCCTGGTTCCGGAGAACGACTCTATGCCGTCAAGGTAAGGTAATTGTAAAATTCATTCACGATAGGCTTACCCATGGGTAGGAATTCCGCAAGCGGCATTTCGAGACAAATAAAGCATATATCAAGCGCTTGACCTCCGAGTTTTGCATTTCATCGACTTTGCATCACGAAAATATTGTCAAAACGCTCGATCTACTCCCTATAGCCGCCTCCTCACCCACCTACTGCGAAGTCATGGAGTTTTGCGCGGGAGGCGACATTTACGGTTTAATCATTGGCAGTCATGGAGGTCTTCAAGTAGCTGAAGCCGACTGTTTCTTCAAGCAACTCGTTCGCGGTGTGCATTATCTACACAAGATGGGCGTTGCACACCGCGATCTCAAACCAGAGAACCTGTTACTCACACCCGACGGTTGCCTGAAAATCACCGATTTTGGCAATAGCGAATGTTTCCGTATGGCTTGGGAATCCGAAGCCCATGGAGTACATGCGTCCAAAGGTGTCTGCGGTAGCGAACCCTACATTGCGCCTGAAGAATTCGGGGGCAAAGAGTTCGACCCAAGACTGGTCGATGTGTGGAGTATCGGCGTGATCTATTTGGCCATGCTGACGGGTCAACACATGTGGCGAATCGCTCAAATCTCGGATGGACATTACAGTGCCTTTCTAGAGCGCCGATTGGAAGTTCGGGCTAGAGAAGAAGCGGCGCGTGAAGCACGGCGTCGGGAGAAGGAAGGTGAAAAGGTGGACAAGGGCGATATACCTTTGCTTTCTACCTCGACCACCTTCAAGCCCATTGACAAGCTATCGGAGGGTGCACGGCGCCTCGTGTACAAAATCCTGGAACCTGATCCGAGATTACGCGTCTCGACGGTCGGTGTCGCAAAAGATCCCTACTTTAAGAAGATTTGGTGTTGTCAAAGAGATTCAATGGCAGAGTTTGCATCGGAGAAGGCCAAGAAGGAGAAACTGGCCAATGCCGCTGTCCCAGCCTAGAGCCATCAAAGAATGTACTCGAATGGTTTACACTTAGAGGTAGTAGATATCCGTATGCGGCTGTCATGGCAAACTTGTTTATTTTTGTGCTCGCGCTCGACTGTATATATGTCCCTTATGAATAGCGTAATTGTACATGTGCTATTAAAAACACATATTTGTCTTATTTACTCTGTCGTTTGAGGGCGTCTTTCTCTGTTTGCGGGTCTAGGACGACGGTCACCACGACGAGGACGGTCCATTTCGGCGCCAGCAGTGATTGGAGCGGAGACAGTCACTCCGGGTAGGTCTTCCATGTTGAGCGACTTCAACAATTCCTGTAGAGAACAATGTGGCAGCCACAATGTCAAGGGATAGGTGGGAGATGCGAGGTACAAATAATACAACGACGCAAAACCCAATGGGGAAAGGAAGGAGGCAAGGAGAAGCTACAGTTTAGCACAGTGGATCTTGACACCGACAAAGGTAAACTGGCCATCGAAAGATCACACTGGCTGGATATTGCTCGTGCAGAAGAGTGTACAAGGTGTGCTGGACATCCACGCCGCTTCCTTACTGTTTACCAGTAACTTTTGCGCGTACACACCCTACACGAGCATCCATGGCATACATTTGCAAAGACATGTACTAACCTTTGTATCCGGATCAATCTCAATCACGTCAACGGCCAAGGCGGACACCTCAGGCACATATTGATCTTTGCGCTCACGTTCCTCTTCTTGAAGCTTGAAAGAGATGCCGCGCACAGGACCGCGTTGAATACGCTTCATCAAGTGCGTTGTGAAGCCAGCAATTTTGTTTCGAAGACGCTTTGAGGCAATGATGGCCACCTCATCAGCAATCTTTTTGTTGGTTTGAAAGTCGAGGGTCAGGCGGGGATAGTACTTTTCAATGAGCACACGGGAAGCTTTCTTGACCGTCTTTGTTCTGACACGACCCTGTATGAACCATCAGTCACTGTTATGCCTTGTCTATGCTATACTCACCATGATGGATGGATGGAAGAGAGATTAAAACGTGAATGGATGCATGGTCATAAAACGTGACGTTGCTAAGCCACCCAAAAGACAATTCACCGAGTCTAAGACCTTTGGGTGCAGCATGTTTACAGAGGTGGTCATTTCCGGCGGCGAGGACGGCAACACGATTGTCTGGGATTCCCGGTCTGGCACCGTAGTGCACTCCTTCAAGCAAAATCACTGTGCGCCGAGCGCACTGACACTGGTATCGTCGAATGGGGATGGTAGTCGCGTTGGACTTGTCATGGCTGCGCAAGTCGACAAACCTGTTGTTCATGCCTATCATTGGCTGAAAGATCAAGTACTCGTCAAATCGACGGTTCCGGAAAAGCTTTCGGCACTCTGCGCCTCAAACAATGGTATATATTGTGCAGGTGGGACGTTTTCTGGCAAGATATATGTGTGGGAGGTAGGCGTTTACGGTGCGCTTGATGCATAGGACAATCCTTTTCATTCATTACTTTTGCAGATCGCTTCTGGTAATCTTGTACGGGCTTTCGATGCGCATTATAAGCGCATCAGTGTCTTGAAATTCCTCCAAGACGATAGTGCTCTTGTGAGCGGTAGTGACGATGCGGGTGTCAATGTTTGGCTCACAGGGGAGATGCTGGATGATGATTCAAGCGACACATTGAAGCCCTACTTTGCATGGTTAGAGCATACGCTTCCCGTCACCGACGTCTATTGTGGATTTGGGCTGCTGAATGGAGCTCGCCTGGCTACAAGTTCCACGGATCATACCGTCAAGGTAGTATATACGTAATTATACTCTACTCCGCAATATTGATCATTTTCCATATAGATATGGGACCTGATTACCGGTGAACTTCTCACCACCTTCCTCTTTCCGCATGCAGTCACCGCTATTACCATGGATCCAGCCGAACGCATATTATTGGCGGCGGCCGGCAACAACATTTACTCGTCACACCTCTACGCCTATACCCAGGATCCGACCACAGCTGCCGGCCGGCCAAACATTCACGCTGTCGGAGGTTTGGGACGCGTAGTCGGTGTCGGTCTGACGGACAGCACTGACAACAGCAGCACTGATCAGCGCGGTCTCGCATACATTGGACACAAGTAAGTTTAGTGCAAGTCATGACTGTCTTGTTCATGACGGTTTTCTTTGCGAAGGGCAACAATCACATCTCTAACCCTCAATTACGACGCCAATATACTCATATCCGCTTCCCAAGATCAAACGTGTATTGTTTGGGACGTTCAATCACGACAATCCATACGCACATTCACCCAACACAAAGCCGCCGTCAATTTTGTACAGTGCATTCTCAAGCCTCCAGAATTGGAGGCCGCAGGCTTGTTTGGGTCGAGCGGACGCTTCAAGCACCCGATCGCAGCTCCCCTCAAACGCGTCAAAAAGACGGACGAGGAAGAAAAGGAAGACGGCGTGCCGGTTATCCTGACCGCGACCAGTTTGGTAAGTGTTTCCTTCCGTTGCAGCGGCCCTTGTTCTCATGCTTAACCACAGAATATGAGCGATATTCTTCAGGCCATCCCTTCCCATCCCAAGGATGATACCCTCCAATTGATCCATGACGCCAAGCAGCGGGTAAATCAATTACAATCTCAATCCTCCACCACCTCCTTGGAAATGCAAGTAGAGTCCTTACAATCCGATCTCATCAAAGTCCACGAGCATTACCACAAGGTGAAAGCTCTCCATGATCAAATGTATTCTAGTCTTGTAGATGATTTCATGAAAGAGCGCACACGGTAATGCAGCAACATACAATCATCTGAAAGCTGTCTAGCCTCCTTGTATTCCCTAGCTTCCAGCAGAACATACATCCATGCCAATCCATTCAACGCTCTCACTCGCATAATTTCTTCGGTGCACCGTTCCGTGTCATCCATAAATTCGAGCGCGATCCTCCGATACCTTTGCACTCATGTCGACAAGGCAACAAAAGACTGCTACCAAGGCGCAAAAGGCCAACGTAGCTGTCGGCAACTATGGTGACGAGGACTTTGAGAAGCTCAACCCAAAGACGACGCATAAAGAGTTTCTGGGAGTTCCCGGTGCACTCGGCATGATGATCGGCCTGCCCATCCTCACCATATTCTTTGCCAAGTTCTGCAATGAGAACGGATGCCCTCCCACCGAATTCTTCCATGCCTCCCTGCAAGACGTACAAGAGTGGTTTTCACTGGAGACGCTGCAAGCCCTTTTTGACCCTATGGCGTTTGCCGTCTATTCAGCCTATATTATTGCGCTTATTGTATTCTACTTTGCGCTTCCTGGCGATAGGGTGGAGGGTGCGCCCCTTCGAAATGGCAAGAAGCTGACCTATAAGGTCAATGGTAAGTGGAGTTTGAGCTGCGTTACAGTAAAAACTTATTATATGACTTAGGATTCGCAACCTTTCATACCTTGTTGAGCACCCTCTTCATGTTCTTGAGACCCTATGGCTACAAGCCGCTCTTGTTTGTTTACGACCATTGGCTTGGTATCGTCGGTGCTTCTCTGATCTGGTCTTTTGGAGTAGCCACGTTTGTCTATGTGTATTCGTTTGCACCCGGAAAGATGCTCGCTCTTGGAGGAAACACGGGCAACCCGATCTACGATGTGAGTGCGATATCATTGTCCTTGCGCACGCGGCTTACTCATTACCTCTAGTACATGATTGGACGTGAACTCAATCCTCGCATTGGTGATTTTGACATCAAGTACTTTGTGGAGCTTCGACCCGGCATGATTGGATGGTTCCTCTGCAATCTCTGCTTTACCGCCAAACAGTATGATTCCCTTGGCAAAGTTACCATTGGTATGATACTTGTCAATGTTTTGCAAGACTTCTACATTGTCGATTCGCTTTGGAATGAGGTAAAGTTCAATTTCACTTTGCTCTGATGAAGGTTCCTCTAACACATACTAGACCGCCATCTTGACCACCATGGATATCACTACCGATGGCTTTGGTTGGATGCTCTCGTTTGGTCTTCTTACCTGGGTGCCTATGGTGTACTCTTTGCAGACGAGATATCTCGCCATGCATCCCCGAGAGCTCTCCATTCCGGAAATTGCTCTTACCATCGCCGTTGCTGGTATTGGCTACTGGATTTTCCGCGGCACCAACTCGGAGAAGAATACCTTCCGTAACAATCCCAATGATCCGAGTGTCAAAGGTAGGTGCGGTTCATCTTCTTTATATCCAGTACTTAGTACTTCACACAGATCTCAAGTATATCGAGACCAAGACTGGATCACGTCTGCTGATTAGCGGCTGGTGGGGCAAGGCTCGTCACATCAATTACCTTGGGGACTGGCTCATGTCTCTTGCCATGTGTTTGCCATGCGGTTATTCCACGCCTATACCTTACTTTTATCCCATCTACTTCGCTGTCCTGCTTCTTCACCGGGAGCGACGCGATGATGAGAAATGTCGCAAGAAGTATGGCGAGGATTGGGACAAGTATTGTAGCATTGTGAAGTACCGCATCATTCCTGGGATCTACTGAAAAGGCTAATATTACCACTTTAATTCATTAACTGAACTCCTTGGCACGTTGTGTTCTTGCCGGCTCTTTTTCACTTGCAAGGCTTCATGCGGGCCATTCACCGTACGTGGCTTTCACCACTGCTGTTGATTGCCTTGATATACACAGCAGTGCTGTCTACAGTGACGCACGGACATGTAACATCTTCCGATGCAGTCGTAGACGATTTCTTTTCAGGGAGCGGACATACCAACAATTGGGCTGTTTTGGTAAGTGGTTGTCTTTGAACTGAGTCTGTTGGATCCCTTATATCTCCCTGACGGTCCATTGGGGCTCATATCTTGTCATATTGGTCATGTCCTGACGCCATGTGTAGGTATGCACATCGCGCTTCTGGTTCAATTATCGACACATTGCCAATACGCTATCCATCTATCGCACCGTAAAACGCCTCGGTATACCCGATTCCAACATTATACTCATGCTCGCTGATGATGTGGCCTGTAACCCCCGCAACAAATTCCCTGCCACCGTCTTCAATAATGCCAATCGGGCGCTGGATTTGTATGGGGATAATGTGGAGGTGGATTATCGTGGATACGAGGTCACGGTGGAAGCCTTTATACGACTGTTGACAGGTAAGTGGGAGCCGCTGGGTGGGATGTATGTCCATTCTCAATGACGCTAGGTCGAGTGCCAGAGGACACACCGCGGTCCAAACGACTTTTAACCGACGATCGATCCAATGTATTGATTTACATGACCGGGCATGGTGGCGACGAGTTTCTCAAGTTTCAGGATGCTGAAGAGATCAGTGCCTATGATATCGCAGATGCTCTAGAGCAAATGTGGCAGAAGCGGAGGTATGTTTTGCTCATGATTTATTGATATTGCGCTAATGTCGGAGGCAGATATAATGAGCTGTTGTTCATGATCGACACATGCCAGGCGAATACAATGTACAAGCGAATGTACTCACCCAACATCTTGGCCACCGGCAGCTCAGAATTGGATGAGAGTTCATATTCAGTAGGGTTACTCGTGGCATATACCGTCCATTGTACTCACATGTCCCCTGCAGCACCACACAGATTATGACATTGGAGTGGCAGTCATTGATAGTTGGACATATTACAACTTGGAGTTTCTAGAAAACATAGACATGTCGAGCACGGCAACCTTGGCAGATTTGGTAAGTAGGGACCATGCGGTGCAAAGTCTAATTCTCACCAATCCATCGTTCTAGTTCAATTCCTACGATCCAGTCAAGATCAACTCTCATCCCGGTATACGTACAGACTTGTTTAACCGAGACTTGGACAAGGTGCGCCTCACCGACTTCTTTGGCAGTGTTCAGAATGTCGAGCTGACACCCAGTCGATACAAGCTCCTCGCAAATCGAACATCTCACACACCTCCTACCACCATCCATGATACCCCCATCATCACCATGCACAATAATCAAACCTCTCATAGCCGAACCTTCCACGTAGACAGGACTGACACTACACTGCCCATCTACTCGTTAGCTGCCTTGACTAGTCTGCTCTTCCTGCGTTACTTTGCTGGCAAACTGTCATAAAAGCCACAATTTGATTTTTCTTTACGCTTGTTGCCATGTCCGACCCATTCTTCGTGAGTACAAAGCGCCGGAATGATGGTTCGAATGCGGCGTCTGGACCACGACAGGCAAGGCCAGCAAAGAAGAGGGCTACTTCAGCGTCCTTGACGAATGGCAGTCGGAATGGGCGCAAAAGACCAGCCGAGGACGATATCGAGGAGAGTGATGAGGATGTCGGAGGGCTTGACGATATGGATCTGCGAGGGAGTGAGGGTGAAGAAAGTCTGGATGAGGAGGAACTGAATGAGACGGCTGCTGAGAAGCGGCTGCGGTTGGCCAAAGATTATCTTCAGACGCTTCGGAACCGAGAAGGTTAGGTTTTTGGCTTCGCCTCTATGCTTGCATGTTGACGCCTCCCTGCAGAAGAAGATGTCGGCGGTTTCATGGCAGAGGATGTGGATCGAGATATCATTGCGGATCGGCTCAAAAAGGATGCGGTACATATAACGCCGAGATCATGCAAGTGTGAGACTAATCCCATTCTTTGGCAGCTTGAGCGTACGGGCAAAGTTCACAAGTTCATTGCGTCAAAACTACAACTACCGGTGGACGTAGAGAGGATAAAAAGCAAAAAGGGTCACCAATTGCCAGTAACGGCGATTGTGATTTGTGAACAGGGTCGAGTCGCCTACAGTGGATCCAAAGATGGAAGTATCATCAAATGTAAGTCGTCCCTTGAACCTCATGCATTGCAGCTAACGCGAGTGTCAGGGTCGCTACCGGACTTGGAACGTTTGCATACATTTGTTGGGGGAAGAAAGAATTTGAATCAATACGAGGGTCATACAGCGCCAGTCTTGTGTTTAGCTGCATCTACCGATGGTCAGTTCATTGCGAGTGGTGGTGCAGATAATCGTGTCTGCATATGGAGCGTCAAGGAGAATCGGTATGTGGGGGGCTGGCGTCAGCACAAGGATGCTGTTGCGGTAAGTCGTTCCGTTGTCGACAGGATGGCAATTGCTGATGACATGAATCCAGTCCGTTGCTTTTCGGCACGGTAGCAATCAGCTGTATACAGCTTCGTATGACCGAACGATTAAGCTCTACAATGTAGATGCATTATCCTACATAGAAACTTTGTTTGGTCACCAAGACACGATCCTGGGCATAGACACATTGCAAGAGGAGCGTTGCGTTTCAGCAGGTGGCCGAGATCGGACTGTGAGATATTGGAAGATTGTGGAAGAGAGCCAGCTCGTCTTCCGAGGTGGCGCATCCTTCCGGAATAAGGACGGTTCAGGGACTGCGATATCGGTGGAGGGCAGCACCGATGCTGTCGTCTGCCTCGGCGAATCCAATTTTATCAGCGGAGGCGACTCTGGAGCCCTCTGTCTATGGGATCTCAACAAAAAGAAGCCAGTCTATACCCAGCATCACTCCCATGGCTTCCGAGAACACGAATCACAAAGCGAAGGTACCATCACTACCCCTCATCCTATCCTCTCTATCGCCACCTTACCATACTCCGATCTCATCGCTACTGGATCTACTGATGATTTCGTTCGACTCTGGCACGTCAGCAAAGATATGCGGAAACTTGAGTCCATTGGAGCAATTCCAATGAAGGGATGCGTCAATGGGCTTTCCCTAGCACAAATCGGTCGTCAAATCATCTTGTGTTGTGCGGTGGGCCAAGAGATGCGCTTGGGACGTTGGGAGCGGATGAAGGATGCAAAAAATGGTGTCCGATGTGTCATTCTGGACGAGGTGTTGACGAATGGGCATGCATAACCTTGAATTGTTGTGAGCATGAAACTTGTACTCATCTGCACATTGTACTATACATTAGATTGCGCTTTAGCGCGCATGGCCTTCATACACCAATTGAAAGCATTTCATGACTTGCCCTTGGGTGTAACTATGGGACTAACGATTTGCACAAAGGACCAAACCTATCACTCTCTGTTTATATGCATTATCAACCCTGGAATCGTTCAGGTTCCATTCGCCCGCGAGGTCTTGCAAACCGTCGTCATCATCCTCCCCAAAGGTGTCCGTATCCGATTCTTCAAACGTAGCCGGGCCAATCGTTCTGATGCGGTGGACCTCGTATTGATGGACGTCGGACAGAGATGGGTATGAACTTCGTCACCGATTATCTCGTGCATCCACGGTGCTGCTACTGTCTTCGCTTTCGGAAATTGGGAGCTTGACATTGGAGATGGTCGCTACACTCCAGATCGACGGTGCAGGGCTGCTGACGACATATGACGGGTTGGAAGGTGTGGCTGTCGATTCGGCCGCGTTGGACAAGGATGCGTTGTCTAGTTCAGGCTCGATCTGAACTTGCATCTCCCCGGTTTTAAGTCTCAGTCCATCATCAAGGCTATCGCTTCCTCTTCGCTACCATGGATGAAATCATCGACGATTTCGATGTCTGGGAAGGGATATTTCACGTGAATGGCTACTTGTCGCACCAGCCTTAAGAGCCTATAACCTTCCAGTTCCCTCGAGAAGGCTCTTGCCATTGAATGGGTAGACGTTACATAACAGCTCGACGATTTGTTGAAGTTGCATATGTCCGAGAGAGTCATTGTATATGCCGTGAAGGAACTTGGAAGCAGAAAGCTTGAGGAATGACGTTGCAATAGGTTGGAGCGCTGAAGGAGATGCATAGGCTGTTGGCGATATGTGTGGCAATGAATGAGTACAAGCACCATAATAAAGATGTGAACAATGGCACGTACTCTTTGAAAAAACATCAACAAGTCTACCGGTTCCAGTTCGACTTCATCAAAGAGATTCGATACAAAAGTCTGCTTTTTGTACAAATCTTGACAAAGATGAGCAGCATCCACAACAAGCGCTCTTAATCACTTTGGATTTCCACATTAATATTGTGTATGTTATCGAGAAGTTAGGCGTCATCCTTATCGAACAAGGATCTATTGGACTCTCCATCATCCATAGCGAGTACAAGAGATATTGGGTGATTGTCTGGCGGAACAAGCATGGATAACTTGTCATGAAGATATTCAACCAATGCAAATCCATCATTCGCTGAAAGAAATTGCAGGGAGAAACTAATCGATCGGATCTCGGTAAGGTCGGATTGAAAGTGGTTTATCAAGTATCGTTTCCGTGAGGGCGTCCAAATCTCCAGCGTAATCGTTCAGTAGTCGTAGAAAGTCTTGTAAGCTATCCATGTCATTCACCCGCTGCTCTTTGTGTCAAGAAGAAGAGCCAGAACTTTCTCATTCGCTTTGGTAGACTCTGTAGTCGCTCAGCTGATTAGTGAGAAGGGGTGCGTACACGCACAAGCTTCGGTAAGTGTCCGCAATCTGTGCTTGGTGTGCACTCCAATGCGTCGAAATATCGCTTTGGGGTGCGTCTTCTTCCCTCTGGAAGTCACAGCGCAGGGGAGGAGAATGTACAGCATCCACGACGGCAATGGGTAATGGCAGTGTCTGCCATGCGAGTGCGTAGAAACATCAGCAGCTAACCCTAAGGCCCTGAGATGATTGCTCTGATTGCCATTTGACCAGATATTGGTCTGAAGCTCATATAGCGGTTTTTGAAGCTGGTCGAGATCGTCCCAGATTTGCCGTATGGAATTTGTCATATGGTTGCGCATGTTTGCGGCCACGCGTTTCACCTCGACAAGTGTAACGGTCATGTCGTCATCTGCATTTAACTGCCAAAAAAGTCTGCTTCTGTGTTAACGAGTTTGCGATACATCTCCCGACAGCCCAACTCCTCCGCTGACACGACTTCCATAATTTTCACGTCCAAAGGCCATCCGATACTCGGCTTTCGCATGAGCTGGCGTATCTGTGAGGTGAAAGTACAATCGTTCTTTTTGGAGTATAGCGTCGCGAAGTAGTCGAGTCGACGCCAATATTCGGGTACGTGAACATACTCTGTAGAGACTTGCCATATCTCAACTGACTGCAGTGGTTCCCAAGGTATGCGTACCTCCATGAAGAGTAGGTCGCTGTCGGCGTTGCTTTGACCTTTATACCTCGCATCGAGGCGCAGCGCCCGTGCTACGAAGGCCTCCCCCATTTGGGCACTTAATGTACTCAAAACATACAAGTGAAACCGGCCAATGTCCGGTGCACAAGCGGGACACGTTGTGTGTATAAATGGCCAAATATACATTATGTGGGAAACCATTCCGTAGGGAAATCTTCCAGATTCCATTCATCTACCGTCTCTTCCAAGAAGTTGGAATCGTCTCCAATCCCGTCCGACATCTCGTTTAATTGATCAGACGCAGCATCCATTGAGGTATCTGATAGCCGCAACCGCCTGAACTCGGAAAAGGATCCAACACTTTCCTGATCGGTATCATTCAACTCATCATCTATTGACTTAGGGCATTCGCTGCTGGCCACCGATAATGTTTTTAATGTGGAGACTAATTCGACACTCCATACAGAGGGTCCTGGGCTCACTTGAACGTACGACGCATCCGACCTCGTTGCCGTGGGCTGAGCATTGTTTGACGCTGATGCGGTATCCGAGATCTGCTCAGCTTTTGTGGGCGGCTCTGCAGTGCCTGATTTTAATACTGATGCACACCGTGCCGACAAAGCAATCGCTTCAGTTTCACTGCCATGGATAAATGCATCAAGTATCTCGAGATCTGGGAAAAGAAAGTCTGTTTGCAATGCCACTCCGCGCAGGTATCGGAGTAGTCTATGACCGTCAAGCTCTGCTGCCAAGGTTGTCCCGTTGAACTTGTATTCGCAACAGAGCAGTTCGGTAATTTTCAAGAGTTGCATGTGCCCTTGACATTCAGTGTATACGCTGTGCAATGCAGCGAGTTCCAAGAGTTGTTTAAAGAACGATGTCATGTTTGATTGAAAGGCTGATGGCGATGCGTATGCCGTCTGCGTGATACGTGGCAATGAATGAAGCACCGTGGCAAGTACAAAGACTTCCACCAACGCACGCAACTTTTGAAGGAGCATCGAGATATTGTAGGGCGGGGACACAGCGTCTTCAAAGAAGCTGGGTGCGTAAGGCTGCTGTTTCGTATAGGCCTGGACAAAAGCGAACAGTAACCACCAAGCTCGTAAATTCCCATCGAATGGAAGAGGGAGCGGTGTGATATGATTTTCTTCCATATTTTTAAGCAGATCTTCGTGTTCCACAAATGAGCACAGATCCGAGGGACTGAGCGTTATATTGTCGAGGATGATCATCATGGGATGATGTGGTGGAGGAATAAGCTGTTGCGCTTCTCCTTTAGAACAGCTTATGTTCATAAAGTCGTCAATGTATCTCCTGGCTTTGATTAGCCCGCCAATGTAAAATTCCCAGCAATCCACTTTTAGCAATCGCATCGGCGCCAAGTTTCGATTGCGGCAACGTTCAACGTAGCCAATCAAGTCTCGAATCGCATTTCTTGTTTCGTCCAAGTCTGTACTGAATTCTTCGTTATTTGTGACGAGATGTGCAGCTGCGGCAACGACATCTAGAAATCTCATTTCAACCTCACGTAGAAACTTCTGTTGATCCTTATCAAATTTGTGCATCGGGAGGCGGTACGTTGCATGCATCATCCAGGAGACAAGGGGATAGTATGTGTTGGGTGGTGCGGCGGGATCCGCAATTTGAGGCAGTCGCGCGAAAAACGTTTGCGGATCCTTGTCTTGCCATATAAGGATTTGAAGTTTGGTCAAGCACCACTCTAACGTGTTGATCATGTCCCAAGTCAGCGGTTGCCCTGTAGCATCCCGAATAGTATAATGTGCTCGCTTGACTTCGAGTATCGTATCATCGATATCGAGGCTGTTGTCGCAGAGCTTGAAGGCCTCGTTTCCATGGTTGATAACGATGGTTCGGTACACTTCACGGTGTGCCATTTCCTCCGCTGATACTACTTCCATCGTCACTACATCCAAAGGCCACGCAACACTAAGCTCTGTCGGCACGACCGGCGAGGGATATTCCATGCCATAGTCTCTAAAGCAGTGGCAAAGGCGCACAAAGTACTGCAGGCGACGCCAGTACTCTTGTACATGTATCGCTTCTGGAGATACGTCCCAAACGCCCTCCGGTTGAGGTGGCTTCCATAGGATCAATATCTCGTCCATGGGCAACAGGGTGAGGTGACTCATACCGTTGAGCAGCCCTTTTAGCTGTCAAACACCGGAGGCGGCGCAGCGTGGTGGAACGATGACTTGCCCCATTAGGTATGGAGGATTTGCTCAAAAAGGTAAAGAAAACGATCGGCTGAAGCGTACAGCATGAACACGCCCCAGCCAAACCTATCGACTGAAAAGCTGAAAAAGGTACACAGAGGATGCCGGTGAAATCACTTGCACGTACCTCGTCGACTGCTAAATTGAAATTTTCTGTTATAAAAAGGACATGGTATGCTATGTACATGGAAAGAGCCCGCTTGGGCGTTAATCGTATTCATCTCTGCCATTCATCCCATCACCGTGCTTTGACCATTGATTTGCGCGTTCTCGACGTTGCTGCTCGGCTCCGCGACTTTTCAGTTGTTTGTACAGTTCGTCTCGCTGCATTATGGCCTTTGCCAGTTTTTCACGTGCGTTGAATAACCTGTTCAGGTACTCTTTGCTGCAATTGATATTTTCCTGATGTGGTCCAGTCAGTACGCATTCTCGATATTCAATCTTCTTTGACTTGCCTGGAGTAATTCTCTGACTCTCCTTACAGTAAGAGCGTCCTGCTCTTGCATTTCCGACCTTACTGAGTCTTCTTCTTGTCTGCTCTCCGAGCTATCTTCGCCTTTTTGACCGGAGGGATGATTCCCATTTTCCACATTTATCTTGTCACTTGTTCCACCGTTCATTGTCGGTGCGACATGCTGGATTTTACGTTCGTAAGATATATCGAGATAATGTGGATCGTCGTATTGTAATATATATGCCAGTCGTGATAGCACCTTGTTGAATGCCTTTTCGCTTTCAATGAAGTCCATAGCTGTATCGGAAAGGAATTCCATTTTCTTGGACTTGAGTATCCTACGTAGTGATGGCCGTCGGATAACTTCCGTGGCTGATTCTATGGGATTCAGGATTTCTAGCACAACCGGTAAGTTTGTCTCGAACGCAGAATACAGAGTGAACGCTTACCCTCTACTTTGATGTCATTATAAGGATCATCTTCATCATCGGACCAGTCAGCGACGACCTTCCGCTTCTTCTTTAACACCTTTCTTTTCTTTCCACCCTTCGTGACCTTAGATTCGGAATGAACACATCGACCACAATGAGTATTCTAGCGCGTTTTTTGATGCTCTGCTCACCTCTACCTCGTGTGCCATGCTTGCGGGATTGCGTAGCCTGCTTCCTCCGACACTTTCACTGGTTGCCCATCGTTTCAGTTTATGGCCGCGATTATGAGGTACTAGTCCAACACTATCCGCGTCACTTCCGTCGCTCTCTCCATCAGGCAACAGTTTCGTTGCGGTGACATACGCTTGCGAAGGCTGCGCGTAAGCCATGGGATCATCCTCCGCTGGATATGCCTGCATAGTATCAGACGAAGACCGTCGAGGGAAATTGAATTTGTGTGACGCCATCCTTGTTCGTGTTGGCAAGCAGAACAAGTGTTGACGGGAAGTAATGACGTTGTAGACATCCAAGCACACGAGGGTGCAGGTGCATACTTGGGGATAGACGTGTCACGTTTGAGTGGCAGGATGGGCAATCACTTGATGTTCAATGCCTCTGTGATCACTGACCTGGGAGAAAACTACTTAACATACACTCCAACATTTCACTTACAGTCCATAAGGAGCATACAAGCGGAAGGTGCGAGAAGCATCCCGTCTCTAGACCGATGCTTCATATGCGCAATATATTACTCCACACAATGGATCCATCCATGACTGTGATTGGTTGTTGCATACGTCATCTAACTGAGCGTTCATTTGTCTGACGGCTCCGTGCCATTTGTCAGCTAGGCGTATATAACGGACTGGTTTGCTCTTCGACTTTGTCTACCTACATAAATATGGGTGTTACCGTTTTGCATAACCTCCAAGAGTTCCAAGAGTTCATCACCAAGAACAAGAAGGTATGTGTAGATACCCTCGTTTGTCATTATCGTTGGGCTGTGACGACTGACGGTGATCGCTTAGGTCATTATTGACTTTTGGGCCACATGGTGCGGTCCCTGCAAGGTGATTTCTCCAGTCTTTGAGAAGCACGCCGGCGCTACTGAGGGGGTTGCTTTCGCCAAAGTTGACGTTGACGAGGCTTCGGTACGTGTTTTGGAACACTGCTCTTAAAGAGGACTTTACTGATGCGTTTGCATCATTTGTAGGACATTGCCGAAGAATGCGGCATCCGCGCTATGCCTACCTTCAAGCTCTTCATTGATGGCAAGCCCTATGACGAGGTTATTGGCGCCAATCCTAACAGCTTAAACCAAAAGCTTCATGCTTTGGTTGCTGCGTAGATATAGTCTTGATGATATAGTGATTGGATGGCTATAAGCGATTGCCATAGCAACCCTTTTGTATACACGATGCAAATGCAATATAATGGGCAATTCGAGATATCGTCTGTTCCTACAAATTTCCTTACATTATGGTACAAGCGTTTATAGACGCGATGGATAGTCTAATTGGGACAAGCCGGGATGCAGTCGTGAATGAGAGCGAGTGTTCAACGAGCAAGCGTTGAAGGTGGGTGTTGATGAATGGCAGACGTGTCTTCATCTCCACTATCCCCTTCATAATCATCAACGGTGAAAGCACGACGTGCCGTGTCCGCATCCATTGCATCCGCATCCTCTTCGGTATCGCGTGGTTTTGTAGGATGTCGTATTGCAGGCGCATCAGAGTGAACACTGTCATCATCACGATAACCTCCATTGATCACTGGCCCGGCATTGTCCATATCAATCGTAACCGCGTCTTCGTCCGTCTCTTCTCCGCTAAGCTCATCAGCGTCTACATGCATGTTGTAACGCGGTCGTGGTCTCCAAAAGGGTCCATGACTGCCTTCGTCTTCATCCAAAGGTAAACCTTGGAACCGCCTTTGCTGTAGTGGGAAACTTATTCCTCTCGGAATAAGTCGTTGAGCTCGTCGAAACAAAAAGAGCAAGCCAATGGAAATGAGGAGAGAAATGATGGACTAGACACTGCTTTAGCCAAAGAAAGCGCCCCGACGTTTGCCAAGCCAATACTTACAATGGAAAGGACCGAGGTCCAGTCGACATCGTCGTCCGGCGGAACAGTAGCTACCAAATGCAACATTCAGCGTGAGTCCCTCCCTATTGTGGCCGTCACCGCTTCAACAACTTTAACACCTTACCTACGGCTGCCATGAAGTCTAGCAGCAAAGAACGCTTGGCTCACGTGCCCGCTATGAGGGGCAATATCATTGGTCCAAGTAATTCGTTCACTCCAATCCGCTTGCTGTTCAGGAGCTTCATGTCATAGATCACTTGGACTATAGCTATGGCTGCCAATAGACAGTCAACTTTCCTAACCGCTCTTTTATATCCCTTTACCTTTCTCCTCCGTCTTGTCATTTTTGCCGCGATCCACGCTGGTTTTGCTGTTCACCATGTTGTCTGCATCATCGCCTTCTCACTCCGTCGACCGCGACATTCCGACGATCCTTCACCTAGTGACCTCTACACCTTCTCCGCATGTCTCTCCAAAATACCCGTGCACTTGGCCGTTGTCTCCGTTGGAGAGTGCCAAGACCCAAATCTGGCAAAGTTCGCCGTCTGGGCGGCGGAAGTCGGCGTAAAAGAATTCACGGTTCTGGACACGACAGGTATATACTCTCAAGACCAATTAGATCTCCGCATTCTTCATGAACAAGCGCGCTTCAAAACATCACGGCAGCGCCTTATCGAACACGAACAAAATGACAGTGGATTTGAAGATGAACAAGACGAAAAAGCATTGATGCGGCTCACAGTACGGGTCATTACACCCCAGGATGGAGATACTCAGCTAGTCCAAGTGGCCAATGAATTTGCCACTCACGTGCGCCAGCGCTCAATGAGTTTAGACGACATTACTGACGCAAGTATTAACAAGGCCATTCGAGGTCAGTCTGAGGGGAAGCATGCAATTGAACGGGCTCACTGACATGTTGTATGTAGCCGATGGCTTAGCCGAACCAAACCTCATGATTGTCTTCGATACCCATCCTCATCATTACATACAACTAAAAGGATACCCTGCGTGGGACATTCGACTGACAGAGTTTATGTAAGTGCCTTTTCCAATGATGCATTCCCCGTACTGAACCTATGCAGAAATGCTTCCGCCTACAATGGGCTCTCCTTTAACCTGTTCGTGCATGCCATGAGTCGATACGCCAAACTGCAACAACGATTCGGTACCTAGAACGAAATGCATGTGTAATAGACCTTGCTGGCCGCCATGTAGATTTTCCCTTCGCTAGCCGGCAAAAAGCACGGCCAACTCCTTGCTTTGACATGTAAATGAAACGAAGAATGCCTGCTCTGATCCATAGCCGTTGTCTCCTGCCCTTGAGCCTGAGAGTCGTGTTTCCGCGGCTGCCGAGTCCCGGTTGGCGGCTGCATCTATTGCCGTAATTGTGGAATGCTATCGAACGCATTTAATCGATCAATACTTGATACACAATGACAACTATGTCGTCTACTCCCGTAACTCCGCTTTATGTCGCAGTTTATCAGCGACAGGTTGCTTTCTGCAACTCGATCCACCTCAACAGCCGTCCAAGTATGGACAGTTGCCGAACGGCATATGATTAGGGATACGGTCATGGGGGTGACACATTGGGCAATCCAAGGTAATTGTTGCGCCGATCGAACCGCCTAGTCCACAGGGTGACTACAAAACTGCACCGTACCCCGTTGTGTTTGATCTTATCCCAAGTCACTGGAATGTATTGCTTTTTGGCGAGATTTGGAAGTGATAGCGTACACAATGGTAATACTTTGACACGTGGACAGCAACGCAGAAACCCAACAAGATTTTTCAAAGTTAGACATTTGAAAATAATGACAATCATGGTGCCTTTTGCAGGCTTTCTGGGCATATGTGTATTGATGCGTATCGTACAAAAATGGTAGAAGCAGTTTTACTCTGCTTTTGGCACAGTCAATCAAGAATTGCTCAAAGATGCGGCACTCTATTCGGCCTTCTTCATCATACGCTTGCCATAGGTCTTCTTGGCAAAAGCAACAAAGAGATAGGTCAAAGGAACGAGATAACCGACATTGAGAGCGATGGCGAATTGTTGCCCGGGTGTGACAGAGCAACCGGTGAAGAGATAACTGGTGGCGAGGGTCATGCCGACCAAGAATTGAGTGATTTGGAGGGAGGTGAGGTACTTTTTGCCCGGTGGGTGAAGACCAATGGACGTCAGGGCGTAGTAAAAGTACATGATGGTGTGAATGAAGGAATTGAAGAGGACAAAGATCCAGATAGGAGTTGCCTGCTGTGAGACACCGGCCCTGGAAATGTATTCGTTAGGAGGAGACCCCGAGCTAGATTGTACATACTTACCACATGGTCATCATGGCACCAGCATGATGATAGGTTTGGAGCAGACTACTTTTGCGACCCTTGGCAATAATGATAGCAGTATCAACTACTTCGTAGAATTTGGAAAGATAAAAGAAGTAGCCATAGTATCCAAGAGAATTGTGCCATAGATACTGATCAGTGTCACAATACTAGATCTATTGGTCAGCCAAGTCAAGGGTACCATAACGTAACACTTACAGCATCCAAAAGTGAGTTGGCGTGACGATAGTTACCAATCATACCCCGCAACATGCCCACAAACGTCCACGCCGAATACAAGCACAATGCCAGATTATGGCAAAAGACAAATCCAGTCATGAACTTGCCCGAGCGAACATGCGCCATCGACCCCTTCTTGCGCGCCTCCACTCGAGATAGGCCATCCTGCTTTGGATTCAACAACTTCACTGTAATCGCATATACAGCCGCAATAGTGGCAGGAGTGGTCCAATGCATCACCGTATCATAGTATTGAGGATAAGGGATCCCTTCAGGTGCAGGTAGAGTTTGTAAGATAGCCATGTGTGGAGACAAGAGCAAGGGTCGCGCCAAAGATAAAGGCTACATTGGGGTGGCTTACATGAGCACACTTTGGGGCAAGCGCAAGCAAGAATTGGGGCGATTCTGATTGGTCAGTTTGGAATGCATGGATGCCTCACAACAGCGGGTGGACGGCAAGAGGCACCGAGTGACCAAAGCTTGCGGTAAGTAGCTTGTATGCAAGGTCTTTGACGTGATCGGTGCGCATGAGTTGTGCATGTTGCAACGCGATCGGTGGACATTTCGGTGGCAAACTTACTCATGAGGATTACGGATATAGACACATGTCGCGACAAGCGGAGGAAATGTCGAATGACAGAGAGCGGTAGTTGCGCCCTATGTATCAGTCACAAGCTACAATGCACGTTTGGTCAACCGGCGCGAAAACGCGGTCCCCGCGGCAAAAAAGCGCCTGTGGAGATATTTGATACCAATATGCAACGCATTGACAATGTTGCGGAGGATACGCCGAACGGAATCATCAAACACTCGAGTGTACCGACAGATCTACGCCTCAGTCCCGAGTTACAAAGCGAACTGATACAGCGACTGACGCGAGACGTGGAAGCCGATCGTGAAAAGAAGAGGGCCCGCAAAGAGAGGAAAGACCGCGACGACGATAACGAGGATTCGGAAGACAATGCTTCAATAAGCAGCGAAGCAAGTGGAGATTTCGAGAACTCTATGGATCAATTGTTCATTGACGAAGGCGGTCGTGCACATTACATGGGTGAAGCGTCCGGATTATATTTCTTGAAAGAGAGTCTCTCTTACCGCAATCACCGTTTTCAGCCCCATGCAAGCGCCATCAGCTACTTTGACATCCGACGGACGCAACAGTACATGGACGAGCTTCCGCCACCGGAAATGGTCACGGAACTAATGCGCCTTTATTTCGCGTATATGAACAGTTTCATGCCTATCATCGACAAGACGACCTTCACTCTCAACATCCTAGAACATGACATTCTGTCCAATTCCGTCTTAGCTCTCGCTTCCCGCTTGCTCCCAGAGGCACGGCGACCGACACCCAGAATATGGAGTGAAGTCTTCTTTCGGCGAGCAGCGAGTTTATTGGACGCCGAGCTTGATAATTGGCGAATCGAGTCTGTGCAAAGTCTATTGCTCATGGCAGCATATGAGCGTGGTACAGCGCATGCATCCAAGGCTTGGTTGTACGATGGAATGGTACGTGTGTTGAAATTCTCTGAGAAGAGAACGCTCAACTAAAGCAGCAATCTGTATAGGCCTTCCGTATCGCTCAAGACCTCGGATTGCATCGCCAGACAAGTGATAATGTGCTTACAAAGGATAGTCAAAACCGAGCCCGCGTGTACTGGGTTTGCTTCGTCATTGATCGCTTGACCAGTGCTGCCAACGGAAAACAGCCCTCGTTGAGCAACCTTGACTGCACAGTACCAGTTCCAACTGCCGACATTTTGACCGAAGAGCAAGGGATGCACCCAACATTTGTCCACCTCATCAAGCTCGCTGACTTTTTAGGGAAGATCCTACAAACTGTCTACAAGACGCACACGGGTTCTAATGTTGCCATGCTGGAGCCAGCGCGCCGCAGGTTAGAGGACGACTTTATCAATTGGTTTACGGCTATAAGGCATTCATCTTTCACCATCTCACCCACCCAATACATTTACCTCGAACTCTACTACATGATGACACACATCGTTCTTTCGCGGCCATTTCTGCCTTCGCCAGATAAACCACGCGATCAGCTTACCGTGAGGAGTCTCATCAAATGCACTGCCGCCGCTTACAAAATTGTGACGATGACGGATGCGCTTTCGAAGCAAGGTATGTTGCCTTATCTCTGGGAATCGTTCAACGACGTTCTTTTTGCTGCCGGTACCATCTTCGCTCGTAATGGCGTCTCTCTGAACGAGCGACTCAATAACGAAGCGCGACGTAATCTGAGCACGGTCATGCATTTCCTTAATGAGCTGGAAAAGACATGGCCGGTTGCAGCACGATTGCGGTTGCTGTTGCAAACGGAAGCTGCGCCGTTGCATTCACCGAGAACGCACACTGCCGTGGGTGGCATCCTCTCATTGAATAAGTCTTTGGTGGTTGCAGACGGAGACATGAACCCGTCGTCCGCAAGTACGCCTCCTCCGCAATATGCGTATGTCCCCGACATGCCGCCAACTCCTGGCGAATCCACGTCACCACGAAGCAAGGACTTTCTTACGGCAGACGCCCGTCAACGGCGGGCGGACAACATGACTGATTTATTTCCAGAAGGCGATTTGAATTGGCTCTACTCGAAATATTTTGGCTAGATCCATTGTATATAAAGCATGCGCAATGTATCATACTGCACTCTTGACCATGCTCATTTGATCACGCAAGCAACTTAACCTGTCATTTGTTGCAGCTCCGAGCTATTATGAATTGCTATATCTTCAACACATCAAATGCGTTGAATGCAAGTGTGTATTATCTAAATTGGCACGGTACAATATGCAATACCCTCTATTTGACATTGAGCAACTTGACCTCAAACTCCAACGTGGCATTCTTTGGAATATCCGGTGGAGCACCGCGGGAGCCATAAGCCAAAGCAGCGGGAATGACCAATTTACGTTCACCGCCTTCCTTCATGCCCACAATGCCCATATCCCAACCTTTGATCACTTCACCGCGGCCGAGGTTGAAGCTGAATGGTTTGCCAGATACGTTCTTGTCAAAGACCTTGCCGTTCATCAAGCGGCCAATGTATCGCATAGAGACCTAATAGACATAATTAATTATGTGCACATTAGGCTCATGCCATGCCCTACCTTCTTTCCCGGTTTAGCCTTGGCGCCTTGACCAGCCTTCTTGTCCTCAATCACGAGACCGTTGGGCAACTTCTTGTTTTCGAGGGGTTCTCCCTTGGGTTCGGCTTTTTTAGGCTCAGCAGGCTTCTTTTCGGCAGCCTTGGGCTCAGTCTTCTTCTCTGCCTTGGGTTCGGGTTTCTTTTCAGCAGCCTTTGTCTCGTTGTGTTCAGCCTTAGCCTTCTTGTTAGGTGGTTCGGCCTTGCCGTCCTGTTGTGGCCGCTTCGTAGGCTTTGTCTGCGTGATGGGAACTGCTTGGGGTACTTCCTCATCATCGATTTCCTCCTCTTCCTCCTCCTCTTCTTCCTCATCGACCAACTCCTCGATCTTGCCGTCATCAAATTCGTCGGAATCAATGTCCTCATGATCATAGTCGTCAAAGTCGTCAAGGTCTTCCTCGGGAATATAATTGCCCGTCAAGTGAATAGCACTAAAAGCAAGGTCCAAACCCAGTCTTGGCCGACTCGCGTCTACTTACTTCTTTCCGGTCACTGAAAACGTAATATCCTCACCGACGTCAAAGAGGATATCCAAAGGTTGCTGATTCACCTTGCCATGGTTCAAGGTACACAGAACATAGTTGGAATCATTATAGCGCACAAGAAGAGACGATGGCTCTGGAGACTTTGCATCCGCGGCCAGGGCCGCCTAAGTCGTGGATGAATAAACGTGCAAAGAAGCGACAACGTTTCATATTACCATAGAGACACGGAAACCACGTTCCACAGTCTGTGAGTATGTCTTGGTAGGCAGGACTTGTAAACCTGACGATGCTCAGCCTCTGCCAGCGCTTCCTTGTATCTACCACTTACCCCAAAAGCCGGACATGATCAACAGGGAAAGAGACAGAACGCCAAACACAAAAAAAGAATTCACATTTGATTAATTAATCCTTAGTCCAAGAATAAGCCACACTGACCGACCCGCAACTTTGACAGGTAAGGCAATTGATGCAGCTTACACACGTGCGCCGGTCATTCGATGCAAATTTTGCGTTTGCTGAACATCAAGGTGCTTTCGGACAAAATGCTGCAATTTGATTGGCTCCCACGCACAGTCACGTTGATGAATAGCCATCCATTACTAATCCGCGCGCAAATTTTCACGTCTCTGAGCCCTTTCTTCTCTCGGTGACGACTGACACGTCGGCTTTGAACACTTGCGCGCCTTCAGAACCTCACCACTATATAGAATTGTTGTGTGGCCGGCCCTTCGGAGTCGAATTTACGTACTAGAGAAGTTCAAACTTGTCGGCTTACTGCGGCGGTCGCCCGGCTTCACCCGTTGATCATTCTTTTGCCTTGATTTTTCCTCATCACCATATTCGACGACTTCTTCACAATGACTGTTGCACCACCCGATCGCTCTGCTGCCGCTCAGTTGGATGAGGAAACCAAATTGGTCAAAACTTATGGATACAGCCATTTTGATGATCGATTGATTGCCAACGACATGCGGAACGCTTTGCAACGTGCGTTGGCGTTTGACAAACTTGTCATTTATACCGGCAACATCATGAAGACTGGCACTACTGCTTTACAGAATTCTTCCTCCTTCAAATCCAATCAAGAGGTAGGTATAGCCGCTCATGCATCTTGAAGTGAGGTACTGATCCGATCGTCCGAAAGTTGCTCTTCGCCCTTGAAGATACCCTCAATACATTAGTGACTAATCCCGATGAGCACTCGTTCCATTACAATCCGGAAACGCAAGTCTTGGAGATACCCGATGTACGATACAAGACGCACATCTTGCCAGAGGAACGCTCTGAGTATGAAGTGACAGGTATGTTCAATACATGCTGTTGTACCTTTGACAATACTCATACCGGTTTAGCCAAACTTTTTTACCCTTCAACTTCCCATAGCCACAAGGAAAACGGAGCTGATCCCGATCCAGATTATATCATGCAGGCTATCTCGCATCTTACTTGTCTCCTCGGCATCTCCACTATTGATAATTTCATCATTTCCGTTGAGCATGCGGAAGATGTACAAGACATTGACTTTCTTTACCCCGCCTACAAACAACTCGAAAAGACGCACAAAGCTGGCATCACTACTCATATCGGCGTTAGCGAACTTACTCTTCCTCAACTCCAGACACTTCTCGCCAGTACACAAGTGAAACCCAAGATAAATCAAGTCAGTCTTGCATCATGCTGCACCATGCCCAGAGATCTTGTCGATTATGCTGAAAAGGAACATATCGAGCTTTGGGCTCACGGTGATCGGGACGACATTTTACCACGAGACACGTTTACCGAAGTTTTACATCGCTTCAACTTGAACTGCCCATCGGCAAGCATTGTGCCCCGTTGGATCCTCAAATACAGCTGTGCGATCACTGGTCGCGGCATCGTTGCCGACAAGGGCTACATCATTGTCGCCGACAAGCGGTGACGACATGTCTTGCACACCATTGACATCATATACGGTTCACCAGACGAGATTTTCTTGCCCAATACACACACATTGGATTCGTGTACTATGATATCTACGTGTAATGATTGTGAAAGGCTCTAATGGATACTGTTGTACGCTACCGTAATTGTCGTCTCACGACTTGCATAAAATGCTGCATCTGAAGCTTTCTCATCCTCCGTTTCCTCTCCTCCCTGTCTTCCCCCGGAAGCGATACAAACTCGGGCTGTTCTGGTTGCGGCGGTGGCATCCAGCGCGATAGAGGTTCAGAGGATCCAGGTATTGTCATGCGCTGAATGCGCCGCCACATACCATACATGCGTTCATAAAAATACTGTGCCGGTTCCGTACAATCACATCCACCTCCCTCGGCATGACAAGGGGGATTGGTGGCAATGTACACAAGCGGCAACTCAAAGGACGAGGCGAGGCCAAAAGTCTTTTGAATGCGTCTCTGCAATTCATCGTTGAGGAGTTTGCGGGCCCGTACCGTGTCCTTGTCATCCTTGCGAACGTAATCGTCATTGGTGAAGACCAATACGACATGTTTCCAATATTCTGTAGATGGCTGGCTGTAAAGAGGTTGCATCATGTCATCGAAATCCTGGAGAACACGTAGAATTTTGTCGCTAAGGACGAAGACGACACGGTCAGATTAACGCTTCGCATGCACATGATACTTGCAATTGGCTATTGAGTTGAAAGACGAGTAAAAAGACATCGATACCTAGGCGTTGTCCAAGATCACGGATATACTCCCTTAGCAAGGGCGCATACTGTTCATCGCGGCCTCCTGTATCACCGAATCCCGGGGTATCCGCCACAGTGATCAGGGTGCGTTTGTCTAGACCTGGCTGCCAATAAGCTGTTCGTTCTGTGATCAAGGAAGTAGTGGACTAGGAGGACATGAATAGATTGCGCTTGAAAACAAGTCTGCTTACCTTGACTTGGTTGGATGCAACAAAATGCTCGTAGCCAAACATGGCATTGAGCAAGCTGGATTTACCGGCTCCCGTCTGCAGCCCTTGATGGTCAGAGAGGGATTATGATTGCAATGCAAAGCACCTACCTTGCCCAAAGGGACCATGACCAAATGAGACTTTTCAGGAACGGGTTGTGAAAACGTTCTGGGAATACCGTCGCGAAAACTGGTAGGGGACATGGGTACAAAAACACTGGATCGGTTGGGAGAGGTTGAAAAGGAAAGATCTGATATGGAAGGACTATGTGTGGGTATGGGATTGGCGCTCGGTGGGCTGGCGCTAACCCAGCCATTGTGACGCTGGATGCTGCCTCCGCCTAAGCTAGGTCGATGCGGCAGTGCTTCCCGCGTCGCGTGACCTTGAAGCTGTTCTTCATCCAAGCTCCATTGATGCGATGGTGCGGATCTACTTAGTTGTCTAGGGAAGGTAGGTACATCCAAAGACATTTCTGGATGCAGAGGCATGTTATTCGGGATATTGACCGGTCTCGGATGAGTCGGACTTGGTATAGACTGTCTTGGTGATCTGGAGTAGCTGTTGGAGTAGTTTACAGAATCAGTGAACGGTATATTGACGGACAATGAACCAGACTGCGCTTGGGAAGGTGATGACGATAGAACGTCAGGCGATTGAAATAATCTCGCCTCGTCTGGTAACATGACAGTATTCCAGTCATTGATGGTCGTCGGTCTCATGGAGCCATAATGAACGTCAATGTTTCTTGGCGCATTCGAACGTTGCCACTGAGGGGATGAGCCTAAGCTCGAAGCCTCAGCCTCTGACAACACGTTATTCAACGTGTTTTGTCGCCGAGCCGCCTCCATAGTAGCCCTCTTCATTTCATATGCCAGATATTCAAGGTCAATAGACTCGTCTGACTCTATTTCTTGCTTCTCGTCAACTGGGCCATGCGTTTCCACCATGAGCAAGACGAAAAAGTTCGGCGTGTACAAGGTCCAGGCAACGTTCCCTTTTATGGTTATGGCCTGCCTCATTGGCGTCGGGCCAAAATCCTGCTACAAACACACTATTTACATTGCATTATGCTCTCTTCAAGGCGCTGATGGCCTGCAAGGCTTCCAACTCGTCGACCGTCAAGTCGATAGCCTCTGATTCTTCCGTATCACTTTCCATTGTGTCATGACCAGCATCGCTACGCAAATTTTCCAAAGGATTGCAAAGATCAGCCACCGATAAGCGTCGTAGAGGTTTGGGCTGCAATGTTTTGACGTCTTTTTGGTCTTGTGAGCGCCATTCATGGGCTGACCCAGCTTGACGCATGACAGGCGACCGAGGTTGTGGAGGGAAAACACTCGGAGGGGGATACATGGGATATTGGTGAGGACTATGCGGATAGGGGGAGCCATGTACAGCTGATATCGGTACATAAGAAACCCGATGTGATTGATGGCTTGGATAGCTGTGACGATAGTTTGGAGGCGGATGGTCAGCGTAGGGTGGGTAGAATACGTTATGCGAGTATCTGACATGCGGAGCATACGCGTGATGTTGTCGGAAATTTGGCGAGTAGTCGTTGTAACTTTTGTAACTTCCGTGTCCGTAAAACTCTTCATATTCGGAAGAAGGCAAAGGGTCGCTGTAGCGCTTCGACTTCTTCTTGGGTGCTTTGGATTGATCGGATACAAAAGGCATCTGCGAAGATTTGCTCGACCGATGGTTATGCGTCTGCGTATGCTGCATCATGTTGTCGAAGCGACTGAACCAACGATTGCATCCGGGAACAACACATTGGAAAGGTTTCTAGAGGACATCATGCATGTTGATGAGATCAAGATCTTGGCAATAGTGACGCGCCGACAATTGACTAACCTCCCCTGTGTGTTTCCTAGAGAATAGCAAACGAAAATAAATTTCGTTTAGTCCACTGTCTTTGCGAACACAACGCGATTTCTCAAGACGCAAACTTACCGAGCATGTCGAGCCAAGTGCTCGCTCCTTGTAAACACTATTCAAAGCAAGTGATCGCATCAACACATGTTCCTATCACATGCTCGATACCATCCAATCATCTTTGATACTCACCCATGTGGCAATCACCAAAACCTGTACACTGAAAAAGCTTGGGCTTGCCATCGCCACGGCCACTTGTCTTGCTTGAGGATTCATCCTGTTGGTCATACTTTGGCGATGTGAAGCGTGTCTTGACATGGCCTTTCCTCTTGTCATCCTCGAAGGGCAAGAATTCTACCAAACTCGACATTTGGAGCAAGTGCCTCGCTAGAATCAAGGTACAAACAATGCAACCAGCTCAATGGATGCGTAGCACTCTTAATTCAAAGAAAGCATAGACTATTGACTCTTGAGCCTGCCTTGTCCGTAGGGTCATACACACCAAAGACAGACAAAGCAAAGGTCAACACCAAAAGCCCTTGTGGCGATCACGATGAAAGAAGTACAAAATACCAGGGCCGGCCCACGTATTTTCAGGGCGTGGCATTGAAAATCCAAGACATCTGTTTCGCAAGTCTCCGGATTTTCGCCAGCGTGAATCACTGGATTTGCATGAAAGTTTGGCTCATGGCGGTGGCTTTCAAGGAACAAGAGCTTGGAATCGCACACGATGCCCCACGATGCATAAGTTCCTGCGCTGTTTCTGGTGAATGAGGTACGGGACTAGAACGTTGTGCAAAACCGGGTCGATGAATCGAAATTGAGACGCGCCGATGAGCAAAGACACGTCATACGATACATATTGTTTGCGTGTTTAAACTTTGATAGCCTTTCATATGCCCATACCATGGGTAGTACAACATCAAGCATGCGCAAACAATGACTGTCACTGGGATGCCGACTGTGCTTAATTTCGGCACTGTGTAACCATTGCAAAACGCCAGACTTCGGCGATGTGTGTAAATTCTACACGTCGCTCGAGGCTAATGCATGTTGTTGCGATCGACAACAGCAGCCGCATCTGGCATTCTGGTTCCCATGGGCATCCTATACACTTGCCACATGGAATACGTTGGGGTGCCGCAGGCAATGTCAAAATTCCCAGTTGCCTTATATTACATTGGCACAGCCGGGTTAGCTGTTGCGCAGTCGGATCGGCAAGGTTGATTATCATGTATGTACACAAGCAGGGATCTCCTGATTTCTCCTTGGCGTCACCGAGAATAGACGCAGGCGGCCAAAGCGGCGCAGCACATAGCCCTGTAGCCGTGTTTCGGCGGGGTAACCTTAATTAATTTTCTCCAATCTGGGCAAATACTTGGCTCCTTGCGAACAATTGCAGAATGTATATAATGCCGCGACTCGGCTGGACCTGCCCCTTCATCTGCATATACGTTCACTCTCTAGCGCAAACAATTCAAGTAACTGCTAATCGCATTGCCTGATCATGCCTCAAGTCAATCAACACAACAACGACCAAGCGTCCCTGTCGTTTGTCCTGCCTAGCAAGAAGCAAAAAGCACACTCGTGGTTCTCGTTGCCATCTGCCTTATCATCAAAGTCAAGTCTCTCATCCGCTAGCATTGCGCAATCGCAGGAAAAGCGCACACAATCCAAGCCGTCACCGAAGAACGCTCCCATGGTACCACAAATGCATTCTCTGATATAAATCGTCAAGGGCCGACTATTCCTTGGTCTGATCTCTTGAGATATCATCATCCAAGAGCTATGAGCTTATTATAAAAGGCTTTCAAAAGTATCAGCAAGTCCTCATCTGCTTGTCTGCTGCCAATAGTGGTGTTGGGTACCAAACTCTGTACATTCTTGCATTGTTCTTACGTATAAAGCCCGTTCAATTTACGATGACGAGAGGCTTGCATGCAAGGCGTGAGCAGCAAGCTTATCTGCAGCCTACGAGGTGCTCCGTGTAATGTATTGTCAGTGCCCGTCTATCCTATAATACATATCATGGAATATTCATGCCGGGGATACAAGGCTTTGGCTCCGCCACTCAATGACGCCGCGTCGGGACACCCCTATGTTGTTTGGTCGCGTTCTTCTTTCTCCGCTTCTCAATTATTTTATCAATAGCCTTAGTGCCTCCATTAGCATTCGATGCAAGTCGGTTGAACTTGTCCACCAGAGCAAGTTGCTTTTGTTGAGCTGTTCATTCGGTGGTTAAACCCGAGCATATCATCCAAAGCAGCACTTACAATTTTTGAGAAAGAATGGCTTTTTGCCGGAAGCAACCAACTCGGCTTCCTTCTTCTTTCGCTCTCGTTTCAGGTTGTTTATTCGATCCTTCTCCCTTTGATGAGCATTCTTTGATTCCTAGGCGAGAGTGAGAAGAGTTTCAATTGATAGTACTAATCTGCAAGACCACTTACTATGCTCTTGATCGTCTTTTGAAGTCTTTCTCTCACCGCTGCATCTTTTGTCCTCTTCAATTGATTCTTCATGGCCATTAATTCATCGGCACTATACTTTTCCAGAAATCCATATGATTTGCGGAACAGATCTTCGTTGAGCTTGCCGGATAAGCTGTCGAATCGAGGATCCCGTGTTTTCTTTGACATTGTTTAGCATTGAAACAGCACGACAAATCTTCCAAAAGAAACCTACATGTTTGTTGGCCTCAACCACTTCCCGAAATCGCCCCACAGGTTTCTTTGATGACATCTCCATGGGCTTATTCTTGCTCGAACGCTTATTATCCTCTCGCTGAGTACGCTGATCCTTCCGCGTAGCACGATGTCTGCCATCCATGTCCTCTTCTCCTGTTCGTTTGCGCTTCAAATCTCGTTGCTTCTGGTCCATCTTGGATTGAATTTGAGCAAGTGTTCCAAAGGGAACATGCGCTAGTCGTCGACGCATAGCAATAATTCCCTCCTTACTATCATCGTCGTCAGATTCGTCTCCTTCAGAGTCTCGCTCAGCCGACTGTTCAATTTCATCTTCATTATCGCTTTCCTCTCCGATCGCGTCTTCAGGATTCGAATCTTCCGCTCCCGAAGTGACTTGCTCCTCTTCTACTTGCGTGCGCTGTACTTTTGAGCGGCGAAATGACATCTGTGCGGGCCCATGCGCTGATTTCTTGCTTTTTGCTGAAACGACCATGTAAAAAAGAATCGTGCGATTTCCATAACGGGATTGACGTTACTTCGATGGCGAACGGGAACGTAGTCGAGAGCGATCAACTCACATCGAGTTCTGCTTCCTCTGAGCGCCAGCTGCTGGTGCTATATGGGTCACAGACTGGGTGTGCAGAAGACGTGGCGGAGCGCATTGGTCGGGAAGCTCGTCGACGTCGGTTTCGTGCACGAGTCTTGGCCATGGACTCGTACGACCGGGTACGTGGCACCGGACTTACTAGCTAGTCTATGCGCTATACTCCTGGTAGGCTGACGCTTTGCTTTAGGGGCAGCTCATTACAGAAAATATTGTTGTATTTGTATGTTCGACGACTGGCCAAGGTGAAGAGCCGGATAATATGAAGGTACGTGCGCGTCGAGCCCAAGTTTCAAGAGCACACTGATCAACGATGTCGATGCTTTTCAGCGTTTCTGGAGATTCCTTCTACGGAAGGATTTGCCGGCAAATGTTCTATCTTATTTATGCTTTGCAGTCTTTGGATGTGGAGATTCTTCTTACCAAAAGTTCAATTATCCGTCGAAAAAACTTCATCGGCGACTTCTCAATCTCGGTGCTAATCCGATCACAGATCGAGGAGATGGGGACGATCAACATTATCTCGGGTAAGTTGCGGGGTAGTCTTAGATCAACTTAAAGAGGTGGCATTTCAACTCGAAATTTCGACAGGCTTGATGGAGCACTTGAGCCATGGCTGGAAAAATTGTGGACAGAGGTCATGCAATTGATGCCCCTTCCTGAAGGTGTCGATATCATTCCGAGCGATCAATTACTGGAGCCTTCTTTTATATTCGAATTCGTCGATCGCTGCAAAACTGCAGATTCTACGACGCTTCTCACGCAAAACGGGGCGCTAAACAATGGAATCAGCCATTACGTTCACAAAACCGGTGCTTCAAATGACAGCTTTCCGGCGACTGTCATCAACAACAAACGAATCACCGCCTCCGACCACTTTCAGGACGTGCGGCATATCGTCTTGCAGGCGCACGACGAATTGCAGTACGAGCCTGGAGATGTAGCCGTCATTCGGCCGAAAAACCTACCAGAGGACGTCGAGGCGTTTGCTCGAATCATGAGTTGGGAAGAGCACCTAGACGACACAATTACCATCCGACCGAGAACCGAAGGTACGCATCCATAATCTGATAACTTTTGAACTAATTGCACGCAATATACCAGATGTCCTTATGCCCACAACCATCCCAGCACGAACCACACTTCGAGATCTGTTGATTTCTACATTGGATATCTTTTCAGTGCCAAAGCGTTCCTTTTTCGAATTTTTGGCCCACTTTGCCGAAGACGAATTGCAACGCGATAAGCTACGAGAGTTTTCTTCTGCCGAAGGTCAAGATGACATGATTGCGTATGCTCAACGCACGCGACGAACCATTGCTGAAGTCCTACGGGATTTTCGCAGCGTCAAAATACCTTTTGAATATATCCTAGATGTCTTCCCACTGATTCGAGAGCGGAGCTTTTCGATCGCTAGCTGCGTTCAGGTATGGATTTGCGCGCATCCTTTACGATTTATCCTGACAACATGTAGATGCATCCTGCTCAAATCCATCTATGCGTTGCAATAGTGAGATACAAGACCACATTACCCAAAATCCGTTATGGAATATGTACAAAGTGGATGGCGCGATGGGCAGAAGGAGACGAGATAGCCGAGGTCAAGCTCATGAAAGGAACAATGCGGGTACCGAGTGTGGATGTACCGTTGGTGATGATTGGACCTGGCACTGGCATTGCACCCATGAGAGCGTTTCTGGAGAAGAGAATACTGCAAGGCACCGATGGTAAGCTTCTCTAGCTGTAAAATGCAGCACGACTCATGCATTGGCAGACAATTCGACCATTTTGATCTTTGGCAATCGCAATCATGACAAGGACTTTCACTACCGTGACGAACTGGAAGAATACGGTGCGCAAAAGAAATTGCGACTCATCACGGCCTTCTCAAGAGATCAAGTGTCAAAGATATACGTACAAGACAGATTGCAAGAGAATGGTACGCTGGTGTGGGATATTTTGAGTCGAGAAGGCAGGGTGGTTGTGTCCGGATCCAGTGGCAAGATGCCGGAAGCGGTGCAGTACGCATTGAAGACCATATTCGTGAAAGAAGGCGGTATGAATGCCTCAGAAGCAGAGCAGTACTTTACCAGATTAGAGAAAGAAGGTCGATATCTGCAAGAATGTTGGTCTTAGAGAATTGGTATATTATAGAATAGAGAAGGATGCATCTGCGCGACTCGAAATGACTTCTCCATTACAACGGGCGCTGGCTGCCTTTCAACCTAGGCGGACGTTTCCATACGATCGGGTGCTGAACTGGTTTCCTGGGCATATGGCAAAAGGTCTACGGGTGATTCAGAGCAAACTTTCGTCCACCGATCTAGTTATAGAAGTACGCGACGCTCGTATACCAGTGACCAGTATCAACCCCCGTTTCGAACGACTCGTTGGCCGCAAGAACCGGATCGTGGTGTACAACAAAGTCGATCTGGCTGATCCAACCTTAACCGATCTCTTCAGGACCGCCCTGCAGAAAAGGCAAAAAGTAAACGTTTCATACCACTTGGCCAGCACGTACGATGCTTCAAACATGCGGAAACTACTTGAACTGGCGGGGAGCAAAGGCGCGGAGCTGCATTCTTTGACGGCGCTCGTTGTCGGAATGCCGAACGTCGGCAAATCATCGCTTATCAATGCATTACGCAATGTGGGGACCAGACGAGGTAAAGCTGCCAAGACAGGTGCTCAAGCTGGTGTGACTCGGTCCGTTGCAAGCGTCGTCAAGGTTTATGAGGAACCACCCATCTATCTCATCGATACACCGGGCGTCATGCCTCCACATATTCCGTCACCAGAAGCAGGTATCAAGATCGCTCTTACGGGAGGCATGAGGGATCATTTAGCAGATGAACAGGTGATTGCAGATTACTTGCTCTTTCAGCTCAATTTGCATAGTCGATTTGAGTATGCTTCTTGGGCAAAGACACCAGATCTGATGCCTACCAACGACATCCATATACTGCTTGATTCCATTGCACGGCGCATAGGTGCTATACACACTGGTGGTGAACCCGATCACACGGCGGCAGCCAGGTTCTGGATAAAGCAATATCGTGAAGGTAAACTGGGGAGAATGACATTGGATGAGGTTCGATTAGCCGACACTCCCGTTGTCGAGACTGAAAGTCGTCGACAGGAGAAGAAGAGATCGAAACTAGAGAAAAGAAAGCAGGCACGCAAGGATGGAACTGTTTCCGTGCCATAATTCGGTATATAGATTTTGCACCATCCCATTGTAAAATTAATCATCCTTAGACCTGGACATAGGATGCCATTTTCTTTTCTGGTGGGACACATCGTATATGCAAACGTTGTAAGTTTTCTAATGATGGAACAGTCTCAAGTCGGTATGACAGACCACCATGTTGTAACCGTCAGCAGCAGCAATGACGACATCATCTTGAACAGAGCCGCTTGGGGCCGCAATGTAGTTGACGCCACTTTGCGAGACACGTTGAACGTTGTCGCTAAAGGGAAAGAAGGCGTCGGAGGAAACGACGACGTCGTGCAACTGCTGCATCCATTCTTTGCGCTCCTGAGAAGTCAAGGGCTCGGGGACGGTATTGAACAAGCTCTCCCATTGAGCACGTTCTGCACCTTCGCCAATCTTGTCAATCACGTAAAGATCAATGGCATTGGACTTGTCAGCACGCTTCACCACCTTCTTGAAGTCAAATGCCAACACTTTGGGGTGGTGACGCAACCACCAATTGTCTGCCTTGTCACCAGCGAGGCGAGTACAATGGATGCGCGATTGCTGTCCAGCGCCCAAGCCTATTACCATACCATTCTTGGCATAGCAGACAGAGTTAGACTGGGTGTACTTGAGGGCGATTGTGGCGACGATGAGATCAATAACAGCGGATTTGGGAAGCTAAGAATCGAGCGACTTAATTGAGACATCCGAAGACGAGCAAGCAAACTTACCTGCTTGTTCTTTGAAACAATGTTCTTGAACAGATCCTCTGTGATCTGCACATTGTTACGCTTTTGCTCGAGGTATAAGCCGTAAACTTGTCTGGTTTCCATGGTGGCAGGTTCGTAGTTGGGATCCATTTTCAGAACGCAATACTTTCCGCCCTTCTTCTTTCGCAAAATTTCCAAGGCGGCATCTTCGTAATCGGGAGCAATTACACCGTCCGAGACTTCACGGGAAATGATTCGTGCCGTGGCCACATCGCACTTGGTGGAGAGAGCAATCCAGTCACCAAATGAAGACATGCGATCGGCTCCGCGGGCACGAGCATAGGCATTGGCCAGAGGGGTCAGAGGTTCCTTAAGGTCGTCGACTTGATAGACCTTCTTCTCGATATCGTCTAGCTCCGTACCTACGGCAGCGCCAGCGGGAGATACGTGCTTGAAGGAGGCTGCTGCAGGCAAGCCAGTCGCCTTGGTAAGCTCCTTGACTAATGGCCAGGAGTTGAGAGCATCGAGGAGGTTAATGTATCCAGGGGATCCTGCCATGACGGTAATTGGGAGCTCTCCTTCCTGGACATATACTTGTGCGGGCTTCTGGTGCGGGTTAGCTCCATAGCGCAGTGTCATCATCGCCTTGTCTTTAGCATATTGTTGACGGAAATAGTTAGAGATGGCGTCATCGTAGTCGGCGGTGTGATTGAATGCCTGGAACAATCATGAGCAAACGTCACATATGAGCTTTCCTCCTACTTTAAGCGCAAGCAAATTGCGGGTCTCTTGAGAAACTTGGCCATTGCGCTTGAGCTCATCAATGACCAAAACGTAATCTTTTGGATCCGAGACAATGGCGACACGAGCGTGATTCTTGGCTGCGGCGCGAAGCAAGGTTACACCACCTGCAGACGCACGGTACGTGAGCTTTTGTAGAGAAAGATTTGCTGCCGAGGCCCTTACCGATATCAATCTCCTCGACTGCACCTGCAATGGTGACATCTGGTTTAGCCACCGTCTCCTTAAAGGGATACAAGTTGCAGACAACAATGTCGATCTTTTCGATGCCTTGAGCAGCGAGATCGGCATTGTCAGACTCAATGTCACGAGCCAAGATACCACCGTGTACGGCAGGGTGAAGCGTCTTGACACGACCGCCTAACATCTCGGGCGCCTTTGTAATCTCGGACACGTCACTATGTAAAGCTGAGTATAAATTACCAAGCATGCTTTTTACCTACCCTATGGGCAGACCGGCTTGACGCACAAGCTTGGCTGTGCCGCCCGAGCCCAACAAGCGCACACCGAGGGCATTAAGCTCATTGGCGAACTCGACCAGTCCGGTCTTGTCGTATACCGATAAAATGGCTATATCAGGCAGTCAGCAACTTCATGTATCTTGGCTGTCGTGCATTCGACCCTTCATCCCTCTCTAACTTACCGATCTTCTGTCGAGCCATGGCGTGCCAACAACAAAAAAGCACAAACTTTGATCTGATCACCCTAACCCTAATTGCAGGACATTGCGTTTTGGAGTTAGACGACGCGTGCGTGAAGAAACCGCGGGCCTTCACGAGCATTGTACACCAGAGCGTTGGCTACATATTTGCCACTGGAGGCCCCTTTTGGCCATTGGTTCGTTGTGTCCATTGTTCAATATGGGGATTGTCCAAATGGAGAAGAGATGCGCGTGCGAGGACGTTCATTGGCTGTAAGGCTAATATATGAAATACCTATATTACTCTGGACGGAACAGGTGAGGCCAGTGACGAAAAACACCCTTGCCACTGCAACAAACAAGGATACGAGTTTCTCAACTTTGCTATAATTTCATTTGTTTGGCAACCAAGCACAATTGAGCTGTGAATCGATATTATCAGTGCACCGGCTATGCTTGCTGACAGATTTATTTGCTTTATTTGCACTATATTAAAGCGTTGACTTTTGGCATACAGCATATAAAGGCGTCAACGTCGTGCGCCCCTGCATCGTCACGTTAGCTGCGTCTTGTCTCTCCCTCTTCCCTTCTTCCTGGGTACCTGCATTTCCCTTGTAGACATTTTTCCCTTCTATTTTTCAACAAGGCATACACACCTTACCCCTGGAGGCGTCTCCTGGTATTAAGGTCGCAGCCGTCTAGTCCTTTTCTAGGCTCAGGATTGTGTTCTCGCCAGGAGACACCGCCATACTTGCCACCGTTAGGGAAGTATCCACCGCATTAGGTTTCAATCGCTTGCCAAAATTGGTCATAGCAAGAGCACGGCGCACTCCATTCATTGAATATTCGCTCTAGTGCTTGCATTATTCGTCAGGTATATATCACCACAATAGGCATTGTGAAAGCCATCTGGCTTTTTCATGCTTTCGCGAGGTCCATCAGATACTAAACAACTTTCATCATCTTATTTAAAAGCATTGCATCCTTGAATTGGGCAGAATTGCCATTGATTGCGCATTGAGGAGCATTTGATAAGTGGCAATTTGTAAGCGACCAGCCACTACTACAACGCCAAGATGGAGACGTACTACGGCCACCTACAGACGCCTCAGGATGCATTGCTCCTTGTAGAAGCCACGAAGCAGGACATGCTTCCGCGGATCCATCGACGCCTATCTCTCTCTGAGCGTGGCCAGATCCGTTCTGGTGATGTTTTCATATGGGAGGAAAACGAGGCTGGAATGAGAAGATGGACAGATGGAAGGCGGTGGAGTCCAAGTCGAGTTGGAGGGGTCTTTTTGACTTATCGAGAATTGGAAGGCGACAAGAGACTGGACAAAGCCCGCTCACAATACCGTGAATTCGCGACAGATTTTTATGCGCAACAATCCAACTATAAGCCGCATGGATTGATCAAGCAATCCTTCAGTACGACCACTCAGACCAATCAGCGGTATCACATCATTGCTTACTACACCAAGAAGGACATTCTTGGCGGTCGCCTGATCAATCCAGAGAGTGATCCAAGATTCAGCGGCATCGTTATCCCACAAGGCATGTACCCCGAATTAATGAGCCTTGCCCTTCCCTCCCAATACATGTCAACTTATGGTCATAATTTTCAATCACCGCACTATACGGCTCCACCCAACGATGGGAATATGCGTAAAGAGGTTGTGCCAAGACAACTGACATTTGTTGCTTCGCCAATATCCGATCAGACTCGCACAACGCCAGATTTGGTTTCTCCCACGGCACCTTCTCTTAGTCGATCGTCTTCCAATTCCCCATCACCCTCTGACTCCTCCACGACCTCTTCCTCTACCAAATACTCCCCCAATACGCAATCGCACTACCATTCACTGCAAGAATATGGAACACGTGGCGACTACACGCCAAAATTGGCTGCTCCTCGCGTACTCCAAATCGGTGAAATCCTGCCCCCACCTACACGGCCCTGCCGCTTACTCTCCTCCATCTGGTCGCCTCAAAGCGACACCACCGTGTCCATGCCCAGCACACCTTCCAATATCTCGGGCTTGCGTTCTCCGCAATTGACGCATGTCGAGCTTCCACTGCCCATCCTATCCCAATTGCCATTTGACCAATTGCCGGCGCGAGATATCCCATGGCATAAGATTATCGAGACAAATGGTTCGGGTGGTCACCGATGTGGGATTGAGGAAGATGCACGACAATTAGAAGGCTTGTGGAACGCACTTCGATTTTGATTAGATTTGAATGTATATTTTAATGGCAAGTCTCATGTAATAATGTCGCGGCGCGACAGCATGGAACAGAGAACGGTAACCTGCTACTAGATTTATTGTTACATACTACCAAGTGTCAGCATTGGGTATCTTGTACAACTGCTTTAGCGATTGCATCGTTCTAAATTAGGGGAGTGAAAGTAGGTTGAACCAGAGGTTCATGTTCAGGAGGACTCTGGGGGAAGCCGTCAGTCATCACATTGAGCTCATGCATAACGGTATAAACCTCTTCGTCAGACGGCTCTTTGCCTTGTATCACTTTTTCAATCCTTAGCCGTCCTGCAGCCTTCAGAATGTAACTAAATTGTGCGTGTATTTGCACGAAAATATCCTAGTAGATTGGCGTCAGTGTATACGCAAAAACAACGAGCGAGAATAAGGCTACTTGCTTTGATGTCGAGTAGTTTTTCGAGTGAGCGCAAAGGTTTGTAGATTTGCCTCCTCAAGTATGCAGCTATGTATCGCATGAGTCTTGGATACCAGATCACTGTACGATGTCTTACTTGGATCATCTCGCTCGCGTTGCGCCTCCTTTTCGAGCCGATAAATGTAATTTGCACGAGCTTGCAGGTTAATGACCATCGACCGAAATTCCCTTCACAGAGTCACGAAGGGTAACAGAAGAGCAGTTGCTTTTGACGCTTACCTTTCAATGAACGTCCAGCAACCAGCAAGATAAACTCGATCGGTGGCAAGCATTGTTATGCTATAGTTGCGGATTTCACCGCGTGCTTCCGCATCTCGGATGGTGAAGGTATACGATAGCGCATACGCATCGTGCTCATCGCCATGGAGGACTGGTCCATCTTTTCTTGGGTTATATTCGACCGACAGACTGAAAAAATGCACCTTTAGGCATCTCCAGAACCGCATCTCCTTATCAAGGACGCTTACCCTCGAATGCAAGCTTTCCGAAGGGCGGCATATACTTCAGGATCGCTCGGTTCTCTCGTACTCACGTATTCGCACGTGGCATCATCCGGATCGGTTGTGATCATACCAGCACATTCTCCAGCATTCGAAAGATTCATGCCCGACTCTACGCCATCCATGGCCGGAAACTCCGCGATGCAAGCCAGACATCGAGTTTTGCGACCCGTTGATAAGATATTGTGTCTAGGAGGTGTGGAAGAAAAGGGAGAAGTTGAGGGCGACAAGGCCTTGTCTATATCCTTGTCGCTTCTTTCTTGTGAATTCGTACTGGACGGGTTCTTTGGACGTGTATGGCTGGCTCGAGACACCTGAGTACAAAACACAATCTGATGACCGTCTGCCTCACAAAAGTGCAGAAAAGCAACAAGTGCGTTCATGATGGAAAAGTGTCGTTTTGTGGTTATTTTATGGGTATGGCTGGGCCTCTAGCCACTACCCTTGGCATCTACACGATGCAAAGCCCTTGGGTTTTGCAGAAAGTTGGCCTTCAACACTTCGTGATTACAACTGGCAAGCTTCCTAGGGTCACCTGATCTCCCGATTTGGTATCTAAGCGACCAGCGCGTGAAACAATGTGATGTGCGAGGCATATTGAGCGGCGTCAATTTGAGTTCCCTATGCTACTCAGAAGATAAGGTGTGTACTCTACAACGATGTCTATTCTTTCCGACAAAGCTCTCTGCAATCGATCGAGCTCTGGTTCTGTCTGTTTGTGTTTGAAGTCAATTGAATCACCTCGTGAGAGAATTTGCCTCGGTGTATGGCGGGGATGGCATATCGAGCTATCAGAGATCGAAGACACCGACGCAGAGGCACGAGTACTGCAATCCTTCCATGCAACGAAGTGTTTGCTGTGCTCAATCCAGTGTCTTGAATCAATTGACCATTCAATATTTCAATGATATGGACTGTGTTCAAAGTGCGTCCCTTCGACGGTTACAAAAATTGCTTGGCTTGCCGCGATGAAAATGGGCTGGAACAGCGTAAAAGACGCTTGTGAGAGATCCAAGTGCAGCGATAAACCTCCTGATCCTCATATTTGCCATAGCATCTCTTCCGGAGCTGAGCTTCCTTCCTTCTTTACACCGTCCGCACTCGGCATGGGAAGTGGGACAAGGTGCGTTGAGAGCGATGAAAGTCGGGATGATTCAAGGATGGTGCTGGGGAGTTCTGAGGCCCATAACTCGGTGAGCAGCATGACAAAGTTGGTCACCCACATGCTCTCGCGCGCCTGATTTGGGCAAAGAATTTAGTGGAGAAGCACAAGTTGATCAGATTGGGATTGACCCGTGGATGCCAACATGAAATCTCGGTGCCAAGAGCATGCGCACACATTGGCGTGGATGAGTGCAACCAGCATAACAGCCGTTGTCTACCGCAAGTCATGCTGTAGGTTTGGTCAACCTGCAATGTTGACCCCTGAAGAGCCCTTAAGTGTCCGGTAAGTCAGGGATTTGCGATCGGTCAGGGATAATCGGAGGTTTGTCATCCCCGGTCGCATAAGCGCTAAATCACGCTGTTGAGAAACTGTGCGGCTAGATAGGCGAAGAAACTCCCGTCGGTTACAATCAAATTCCAGGCAATCCATTTGATAGCCTGCTTTGACTCGCTCCCATGATTGCATCCATATCACCAAAAGATTTAACGATGTATTATCTAAGTTATTGGAAACAATATCTGTTTGACCTACCTTGCGCGGTGACACTCCTTTGTCACTCATATTCAATGGTAATGCACTCTCTGCATCGCTCCTCGTATCCGACGAAAAGCTCACTGCGCCACTGCCTCCAATGTCTGCGCCACCTGCCAGTATTGGCAAATAAACAGTCCACTTTTTTTGCTATAAGAGGCTTACTCATCGGGTACAGACAGTCAGTGAAACTTGATCGCACTCTCTCTCTTCACTTCTTATTCGACCTCTACGAGTACGAATAGCTTGAGTCACCATGGCTGTTCGTGCACAATTCGAAAACAGCAACGAGATCGGTGTTTTTTCACGCCTCACCAACTCTTACTGTTTGGTAGCCATTGGCGGCTCAGAGAACTTTTACAGGTAAGCGTTGTGGTTCATTTTGGCCGTCAAAGAGGTGTCTTGCGCTTTCCATCGCCTTACCTAACGATATGCCACTAGCGTTTTTGAAAGTGAACTTAACGACATCATCCCGGTGATTCACACCTCCATCGGCGGCACACGTATCGTAGGACGGTTAACAGCCGGCAACAAAAATGGCCTCCTTGTCCCCAATACCACTACCGATCAAGAACTACAACATCTCCGAAACTCCTTGCCCGATAAGGTCCAAATTCAACGTGTGGAGGAGCGTCTGAGTGCGCTCGGTAATGTCATTGCTTGCAATGATTACGTTGCTCTTGTACATCCCGATATCGACCGGGAAACAGAGGAAATAATTGCGGATGTGCTAGGTGTGGAAGTATTCCGTCAGACGATTGCCGATAATGTGCTTGTCGGCTCCTTCTGTGCTATCAGCAACCAAGGTGGCATAGTACATCCTCGTACAACCATACAAGATCAAGATGAATTGTCCTCCCTTCTCCAAGTCCCCTTGGTTGCAGGAACTGTCAACCGTGGTTCGGATGTCATTGGCGCTGGACTAGTGGTCAATGACTGGTGTGCCTTTGCCGGTCTAGATACAACGAGTACCGAATTGAGTGTAGTAGAGAGCATTTTCAAGTTGCAAGAAGCGCAACCTACAGCCATTGTCAATGAGATGCGTGATGCTCTGGTAGATACCTACAGTTAAACAATGAAGACACCTAGGACCACTAATTACCCCACGGCATCAAATGGAGAAGTCTGATTGGTTAATCTTAAAAAGCGATCGCCAAGATCACACGTCTGTCCGCGTGAGCAGTGTGCGCCTAGAGACGAGTGCCATTGGTCGAGTGCATGATGGTGAGAAGGTTATATAGCCGAGGGCATTCCATCCAGCGGTTTACTCTTTCCTTGCAACGGTGAGTATATGCGCAAATATGCGTTGGGGTTGGAATGGCATTGCCCTTTTATAGGAAGGGTTGACTTGGTTAGCGGTACCTCGTCTCTTTTTCTCTTTTTCCTCTGCTCTTTCCTCTACTTTGGGGTCGGAGAAAGGCATAGACTTGAGCTGACAGTGGTTGCTTCTCTGATTAGGCTCACTGTCCTGACGTTGCCATCTTCCCCTTTTTGATTCCGCAAGTTCATCATCGCGGGTGCTGACATTGCCTCCGCCTCCGCCATCTGCATTACTCGCATCGACGCTTGACACTCTATTGTATTATCATCATCGTCAGCCATTGTCAACCATCCGCCCACTATGAAGGTCGCCATTATCACGGAAAACTTTTTGCCCAAGGTGGACGGAGTGACGCGGACGTTGGCCCGCTTGTTGGAGCACTTGGAAGCCAACGGACATGAGGCTCTTCTTTTAGGTCCAGAGTCAGGTATGGCCACCTACGCCGGAGCTGAACTCGTTGGTACCTGGGGCATTCCATTTTTGCCGTATCCTGGTCTCAAACTCAACATGTGGAGACCCCTTTTTGGTAAAAAGTTGCAAGAGTTTCAACCGGACGTGATCCATGTTGTTGATCCAGTCTGGCTTGGTGCCATGGCAGAGCGCTACCTTGCCATGTTCTTCCCTCATATTCCCATCGTCTCTTCTTATCATACCAACCTGGCGGCTTATTGCGGACATTTCGGGTGGGGCATTTTCTCCCCGTTCATGTGGGCCTGGAACCGATCTTGTCACAATGCTACTGCACTCACATTTTGCCCCTCGAACTCTACCGCCAAGATGCTCAAACAACAAGGTTTTCACTCTGCCCGGATATGGCCCAGAGGTGTAGACGGCACCTTGTTCTCACATGAGAAGCGATCCAACGACGTGCGCCTTCACTGGTTGCAGAGCGCGCAAAATCTGAGCCCAGCCGATGCCGATCTGTACAGTAAATGCTCGTCCGCTGCTGCCATCAACAAAACCATACTGCTGTACGTTGGTCGTGTGTCTTACGAGAAGAATCTCAACCTCCTTATCGACGCATATCTCGCCATGGATCATACATCTACTCACCTTGTCATCGTCGGCCACGGTCCCGCCATGTCGGATATTCAAGCAAAGATGGCCGCCGCTCAAGCGCCCATCACGTTTACCGGTTATCTTCAAGGAGAGAACCTTGCGGCTGCCTATGCTTCATCCGATATCTTCGCTTTTCCCTCGCGTACGGAAACGTTCGGACAAGTGGTACTAGAAAGTCTTTCTTCCGGCCTACCGGTGGTAGGTGTCGTTGCTGAAGGTGTTCAGGATCTCGTCACAGACGGTCGCACTGGCTTGCTCATTGATGGCGAAGAGTCATGGGACCATCAAGTGGTAGCCTATCGCCAAGCCTTACAACGGCTAGTGGACGATGTAGATGAGCGTCAGAAGTTCTCTCGGCAGGCCCGACAGGATGCTGGTGCCTACACGTGGTTCGAAGCCATGGAATGTATGGTTCGAGGATACCGGGAAGTCGTGCGAAAGGCACGACGGGAAGCTAAAGCTTCTGACACCATCAAGATACGTTCCACTGCGCCAGCAGAAGTGCTTGAAGGCGAGTGGAGCGGCGATAGCGGTGTGGGTGAAGACATGGAGGAAGATGAGGTACATTCAAGGCCCTCTTCCCCAGCTGGTCTCAAGCACTTGCGCAAGCGCGTGTCTGTCGATAGAGCGACGGTCCAAACGTCTGATGCTTCTGATGTATCGGCGATCTTGGCATGATTGCTTCCTGTATCATTGGTCCTGTTGACTACGTCTACTATACCTAGTCATGTATTTTCGTTTACTCCTCTTGTATAATTATATTTTGGCTCTTGGCAAGCTACATAGAACATACCGTGATCAATATCAATGAATAACGAAAGGATGAAGGGTATATTTGCAAATGCATTAATGTACACAATACGCTCACGGCTCAGAAACCACGACTATACCATCCCCATTCTCATAGATATTACCATTCCGCACAAATTGGCTGCTGTTCCGTCCACTCCCGTTGGTCAGTACAGTAGGTGAACGTCCCGTGGCACGATTGACTTCGAGATCCAATTGATCTTGCGTGAGTCCAATCAGCGTACCATCTTCACCCAGTTTGAAGCCAAAGAACCCTTTGCTTTGCGTGGGCGACACCACTTCAGATGGGTAATAGGATCCAGCAGAAGCCGTGGATAAGCGATACACGGATGGATCATGCTCTTGTCCCAACAAGTGTTTATCTTGAGCATAGGTAGAACCGGAGGAAGCGCGGTGTGTCTGTTTGGTCATCTCTGGTTGTTTCTTTTCTTTGACCGGTTTCCGCTTTGCACCATTCTTCTTCTTGTTCCGACCAGTTAAACTGGCCCAGACGCCACCATCGGAAGGCTTGAGGTTAGAAATCAAGAAGACGTTACCGGCACCGAAATTAGGGTCCATCATCCCAGGTGGAGGAAGCATAGGCGGGCCTGGTGGTGGTGGACCAGCGGGTCCGGGACCGCCTACTGCAACTGGGGCTACCGGGTTTCCAGCTATGAGATCGGCTGCAAGTTCAGCTGCCTTGATAGCGAGAAGTACCTTCTTCTGCGCATATGCCCAAATGCAAGCGGCGAAATAGGGCTAAAGAACGGGTGAGCAAAGACGAGACACGCAAGTCGTAAACATACATAGAGAATAAGGATAAGCACGAAGCTGAGAATACCAAATTTGAGTTCCGTACTCCACAAGGCAGAGCAATGAAAGTAATCGCCATTCGTGTGGAAGACCAAGGACACCTGCGTGCCGTTCTGGTAAGCGATTTGGATACTGTCGTTCATGTTGCTTTGTGAAAACTCGGTGCACCAGACGAGGTACTCTTGTCGACCGGCAACAAAGACAATGACATTGGCAAAGGTATCTGAAACGATCAAAAACACCATGCACCATACGAGTTTGTGAAAGTATTTGAGTTGCATGGGCTCATTCTACGCACCATACGAGGTAGGTAAATGAACGCTTCTCGATCGACGACCATACATACCACAAAAAAGAGGAAGATGCCCAATAGACCCGTCAGTGCCATGAAGAGGTTAAAGGATGCCCACACCATCCGTGGCGTGTAGTCGAGGAAGGAATAGATGGCTAGAAGAGGTCGGTTCATCAGTTTGGCTCTTATTCACATGTTGTTGAAACCTACGCGTCACACCGAGAAAACCAAGTACAGCAAAGTAAGAGCTGAGAGCCTATCGCTACAATGAGCAACCCATAAGCGTAGGTAGCGATCAACGTACCAGCCATATGAAGCAGCTAATCATGCCACCTGCGCGCAAGTGTATGCATCCAAAGTACTTCTTTGTGATGGAATAAGGTGTATACACCCTATGGTTCACGTCCTGCGAAACGATGACGGGCATGATGTCGAAGAATGATTATGCGAGTTGGGGTGCGGGAAAGAGCAGCTTGTTCGGCGTTGTGTACTTTTTGGTGTATGAGCAGCAAGCTAACGTCTGAATAACCACTAGGTCGGATGATGAAGATGGGGCCTAAGGACTGGTGAGCAACCTGACAAGCTTCCCGCCAGCTCTAGCCAACTCACGTTGCCAACGCCTCAACACAAATGACAAGTTAGAGTTGACTGGGTGTTTGTCAAAGCTTGAGCGCCTTCTGGACAAGCGTATGAGCGAGCTTCTCTGTTCCCACAAGGATCCTATGCGTTAAGGTGCAAGGAGGAGGAAAAGAGGAAAAAGAAACGAGAATCGAGAATACAAGGCACAATGCCTTGATATACAACCATATCCAGCCGGAGCAAAAACAACCCAAATTTGGAAAGTACCATTTTGACGTCTTCTACAGTGCGAAGTACAACGTTCGGATGGAAATACACCGCCATGAATCATGGACGATATTGCAAAAGGACATGATGGGTGGGAGGATGAAAGGCAAGGAATACGGTAAACATCTCAAACTACAAGCTTTTCTTTGGGAGCGGATTTGACGGCAGCATCTGAATGAGGTGTAAACTCGAGATTAAGATGAGGGGGTATGCCAAGGGCTTGCTTCAATTGTCGGCTAAAGGAAGACATAAGCAAGTCACACACACTAGCAGAAAAGAATGAACCGAACTTACCCAACAGCTTCACACTTTTCTCTGTCATCGCACGTCTTGGTCCACAGACTGATACGGTAAAAGATCTTTCGTACACTCACGACTGCTCCGCAAATCTCGTCTTCGTAAGGGAAGGCCTCGCCAATGCAAGCGAGAACGGTATAGAGCCATATGTTGTTGATTTCTTCTCCAGTCTTGCCTCGTGGGAATTGAATGACCCACTTTCCACCATTTGTATTCTCCGGATCTTCCCATTCAGGTCGTACGCCTTTCTTGAACAAGTGATAGTTTGAGGAAATGGCAAGATCAGAGACTTTGACGACATTGTTGTATACGCTGGAGTATCAGATGAGTGCCTATCTCATTTTCCCATGCGTACAGACAACATACCCCCAAAACTCCTCGACCGAATTGAAAGTGATGAGCTCCTTCAGATTTTGCGACCAAGATTGAGCATTGGCTTTTTTTCCAGGGTTGTCGAACCATAGCGTCCATTGATTCTGAAGTGGATGAATGACATTGTAGTTGACGGGATCTTGGAAAACTGTCGTGATGGCGTCGTTGCCGTTAGCGTTTGAACCATTTTCCTGAGTGTCTGCGCTGGTATTCTCCGGCTTGGTAGAACCATCCTCGGTCGTTGTAAATGGTGTAGATTCTATGGGAGCGCTTTGTACTTGTTCGGCGACACCATTCGTGGCTTCTTGCTCTGCCATATTGTGAATGTGCTCTTTAGTAAATGTGCCGTTAAGTTCACAGTCGAGTTTCTTTGGCAAGGTATCGGCGATCTTGTCGATAATGAGGCCGATATGCGTTCGAGCTGGTTACAAGTGCCTTTGAGGATGAGCTAGAGGTGATGCTTCTTGATTGCAGCGTTCTCACCCAACCGTCCCTTCGCGATGTTCGCAAAACCTTGAACTGAGAGAGCGAAAAATTTGGACTTGAAATGTCCTACGTCACTCTCTTTTATTACCTAACCCTCGCGAGAACAATGGTAACGAAATAGCTATGATCACTAAATACCTATCGTCGTCATATGAATCATAAGAGTCCATTGAAGTTTTCTCGGCCTCGTATGACTCAAGACCCTTGGTATACAAAGGCAAGGACACCTTACATTTCTCGGAAATTCCAATATGACATTGAAAATCGAGCTATGGCACTTTCGGAAGGATTGGAGGAATCCGAAGACCACAAAGATGCCGCCGTATGTGCTTGAGGAAAGCAATTGCCGAGGCAGTACATATCGGTTCCGTCTGTATTCCGACAATACAGTCCGGCGAGAAGCGTCCAGTAATGCCTCGTGGTGTCTATGTGCATATAGATGGTGCATTCGAAGCACTCTTCTGACAACCTTCATCCAGAGTTCTCCATGGACCCGTGAAATCTCTCCAATTGTTCTCGATGTAAGCAGCACAAAGCCTAGAGTCTGGCGTATCTCTAGTCCATATTTGCCCAATGCTTGCCATTTCCGCTAGACGCTCTTCTTTGCTCTTCAATCTTGCGTCTCTCTTCGGTCGGTTACATTTAGGATGATGTTTTACAGTGCATGTCTAGTACTTGTACTGTGTAGGATACGTTGGGTGATGCAACGAGACCACGACTTTGCGAGCCTCGCAATAGACTACCATGAGAATGAAGGTAAGTGAGACGTTTGGTCGACGATGCACAAAGGTGGCCTTACCTCAATGATATCAATCAACTCCTGCTTGTCCACTAATGCCCAGTTGATCTTGTTGTTGTTTCGTGTTCCCAGATCCACCATCATGTGTTTGTTGCGAAAGAAAAACATGACGGTGCACTCATCGTACAATTCGTACATCTACAAGTCAGGTTATACTCTTGCCAAGCGGGGCGCAAGTGATTATAGGTGACGCTTACCTTGTTAAAATCCGGTACTTCGGTAATGTCCATCTAAAGTGCATGCGTATGCGTGAGCAGAGATCCATATCAATGCCATGTCCAAGCGACTTACAAGATATATCACGGCAAACTCCTGGACCTTCACCTATACCGTAAGGCGTTTCGTCCATCTTCATGCATTCGGCGGTCTACAAGAGCATAACCTATTGGCGCGTGCTCAAGGGATGGTTGTTTGCAGACTTACATAGTCGTGACGGAACCGAATGACGACGACCCGATCTTTCTTGGCCTGGATCGCTTGTGAGGCAGAAAGCACTAGAAGGTACAAGTCACTCTCTTCTTCAATACATTCAGAACACATGACAAAGGGGGAAAAAGACACTTGAACAAGACCAGTTCTCGGCGAAGTAATATTAAGTTGTCCGAAGTCAAATCCAACAATGGAATTGTGCTATTCTACCCGTCACATTCAATAAGCCTATTGTTGCTTGAACATGGTTATGGCGACGTAAATTTGATGCATCGATAGGGTTGTTTTGATGGGGTCAAAATTCTGTGGCTTGATAACAGCTGCGGAAAGATGTGTTTGGAATGCTGACTGTCCTGTAGGGGTATGGTGCCATGTATTCTTTGAGCATCCCTTTTCCGCATCCACACAAAGGGACGCCCTTGTACGCTTCAGATCTGTCCAGCTCTTCCAACAGCTCGATGGTTCGCTCCTCCATGTCCCGACCATTGTAAGCCGGAGATCGAGATCGGTAATATTCAACGTCCGAGTCCCCTTCAGATTCGTACACACCTAATAGGGGCTTCGAAGGTTCATACAATAGCGACCTCCTTCCTCCACTGTATACCGTCTCTAAATCCATAAGCGAGGATCTCACACGGTCTGAGCACCATACGTTTCACAACGGCGTCGTTGAGTTGTTCAAAACTTGCGACAGGTGAGTGGAAACATGAAACGTGAGCGCTGTGATAATCAGGCATAGATTAGCTGTCGTAACTTGACGGGCTAAGCTAGTAGAGTGACCATGACGGAGTGAGAGACAAAGAGCCCGAAGGCGAGTCAAGTATTCAAGAGTCAAAGTCAAGTTGCACGTCAAATGACTGAAACAAATCAAGTACAGACAGGTGATTCCATCACGTTTAGACATGGTCATTCTAAGCTCAACCAGGTTGAAGTAAATAGGATGGATGCAGACATGTCTTGCAACAGCTACATTTGTGAACACGCGAAAGACGACAGTAAGGAGAACAAAGCAAAAGAGAATTAAAATTTATACCCATCAGAGCTGTCCTCCGTATCGAGAGGCGATGATCTTATGGCGGCGGGTGTATCTCTCCGGCAGAGGCGGCAAAGCTAGAGCTGCATTGGATGACCTTGGAGTGCCTTGCATCCTGTATGGCTGGACCGGTATATACGCTTGCAATATCCTCCTTCCGCAAGCACATAGGGGGGAGTTTTTGTAGGCATCGGATTTCTCCGTTTCTTCCAACAACTCCATAGCTCGCTCTTCCATTGCCTCCTCATTTTCAATTAAGCGATGAGCGAAAACTCTAGAGAATGCCCAAATTTCCCTGCCTCCAATTTCGTAGACTTCAATTTCATCTTCGAATTCGTCCCAAAATCGCTCATAAGAAGCCCCCAATAGTGCCAGATAGTTTGTATGATCAAACAGAAGGTGGTCTTGGCGTGTTTCCTGAATGACGTACTCCAAAGTCATGCTGCCGCATTGGCAATCATCGCGAATGTAGGCCGCACATAGATCCGACGCCTCCGGAATCACTAGCCCGTATTTGGCCAATTTGGCTGCGAGTAACTGCCGACGGGCTTCTTGTCGTTTAGCCCTGCGTCTCTTTCGTTCTTTGAATGCCTCGGCCGCCTTTCGCCGCTCTTCTTCCAAAGTTGTTCCGAGCCGATCCAACTTCTCTTCGCTTGCAGCTTGAACATCCTTCAACAAGTAATAGCGTTTCGCCAGGCCTTTAGCATCGGTCTTGGTGATATGACGCAAACGCGAGACATCTCGATTATCGAGCATATATCTGCTCTTGGCTTTGCCCATCCCAATCACGGTGAATTGTGGTAATCCTTGACAAGGCTTGCATAGCCTCAAGCTATCGAACTGTTGATATTTGGGGCTGAAACGGTAGCCGCAAGATTCGCATAGCGTATCAAGTATTGATATCACGTATTGGCGGCCCTCTTTCTTCTTGCTGTGCTTCTTTGGGGGCATGTAGGGGAGCCGCTTGGCCATACGCTTCCAAAACTCCTCGTTCAGCTCTTCAAAGTAGAACACACGGCAAGTGAGGGAGAGAATGAGGAGGTCGCGTGGATGCAAATAAACGTAGATATCATGTCGTAGCTCGATGGGCAACGCGAGTAGAGCACCCATCGGTGAAAGGAGAACAAAGAAGCAAGAAGAAAGAGAAATATGGAGTAAACCTCAATTCTCATACAAAGGCTCAGATGGACGCGTCATGGTATGTCAGCGGATGTATCAGCAACTTAAGCTAGATGCGAACAGTATAAAACGTTGCCTTTGTTTGCCAGGCCTCAACTGTCGGCACGGACGTTGCGGATTCCGAGCCAGAGGATGGTCGTACAAGTTGTCCGATTTCTTTGTCTGTGCCATTGTAACGCTTCGCTGGTCTTTTTGGCAGCACATCGTCAGGCAAAAGCGAAACGAGACAAGTCTCTCTGTCTGCAATGTAGGCTTTATTTCAAGGATACGTAACAATTGATCTGATCGATTGCGTCTGCGACGTTTGGTAAATGTGCCTCGGATGTGCTCAGGAGCATGGGCGTACCGTACGGTTGGTCCGCCGTGTATTATTTCAGCATCCGCCTCCATATGCGCACAATGGATGCCGCATCCACTACGGATGAAGAGCACCACAGAGAGCGCTTGTCGCCGATCGTCGTTGCCTGGCCCAAAATCACGTTGAACCGGAAATGATGGGAAACTCTGGAACATTGGCTTGAATGCATTTCGCGGGACAAGCCGTCACAGTGAGAGATAAACGATCATTCAGGGCCGGCACATACTTCTGGAAGGTAACTGGAAACATCCCCCCGATCGTCAGTCTCATGACTAAACAATTAGACGTTCCGTATCCGTACAGATTAACTTTGCGCGTTAGCCATATCTATAGCAAGACTTGGGACGGACCGATCCCTGCTATACTGATTATACCCATCCATGCCGATGTGTGCGCATGCTCTCGGCACCGAGATCTCCTGTTGGCATCCACGGGTCAATCCCAATCTGGTCACTTGTGCTTCTCCACTAAATTCTTTGCCCAAATCAGGCGCGGGAGAGTATGTGCCTTGCCCACTTTGATCGTGCAACTTACTAGGTCATTGGCCAGTATCCCTCGGGACAGGTTTCCCCAACGCCATCTGTGAGTACATCCCGACGGCTCCCCCTCCCTCCGCATCTTGTCCTACTTCCCACGCTGGAAGCACAACATATAAGACATCAGTTTAGCTCAGGGAGAAATGTAACTACTACTATGAGGATAACAGATATTGTCGCTGCCCTCGGAGCTCTCGCAAGCGTCGTTAACGCTTCTCCAGCTCATCATCGTCGCGGCAAGCCAAGCGACTTTGTAACCGTCGAAGGGACGCACTTTGCTCTCCACGGAAAGCCTTTCTACTTTGCCGGCGCAAACACATACTACTTGTTCTACGCACAACCTTCTGATGTGGATGCCGACTTTGCCGCCCTCAATTCCATTGATGGACTCGTACTTCGAACATGGGCATGGTCTGAAGGAGAGCAAGGCATGAGTACAGGTGTCTGGTACCAGAACTACAACGCAAGCGCGGGAGGTATCGTATACAATGACAGTCCCCAAAATGGTCTCGGTCGACTAGATTACGTGATTGATTCGGCTCGCCGACACAATGTCAAGTTGATTCTCACCCTTACTGGCAACTGGGTGGCATTCGGCGGCATTGACTGGTACAATCAAGTCTTCAACTCCACATATCATGATGATTTCTACACCAAGCCAGCCATTCAAGAAGCCTACAAGAACTGGATGAGCCATATTCTGAATCACAAATCGTCCATCACTGGCATTGTCTTGAAGGACGACCCCACCATCATGGCGTTTGAACTGGCCAATGAGCCGCGTTGCGGCGGCTCCCAAGTCAACAATACGTTGCTAGCGAGCCCAAGCTGTGGACCAGCCACGATCACCAACTGGGTTAAGATAATGTCGGCCTACTTCAAGAGCATCGACAAGAACCACTTGCTGGCTGTCGGTGACGAAGGCTTCTTTAATCACCCGAACGGACCCTCCTATACCGGCACCTACTCCAACATTTGGGATGGCACAGCAGGAACCGATTTCGAAGCGTTCACTGCGACTCCTGACATTGATTTTGGATCAGTGCATTCTTACATGGACTCGTGGAACACACCGCACGATCCGCAATGGCTCAACAACACGCTCACATGGATCGCTGAGCACGTCCAAGTGGCTAACAAGATTGGCAAACCTGTCGTCCTAGGTGAATGGGGCACCACGAATAAGACGATGCGACTCTCGGATATGCCTGTCATCAACAAGGAGATTGAGAGCTCTGGCATGGCCGGTGACTTGTACTGGATGTTGGCTGACATGTACAATGGCTCCTTTTACCCCGATTACGACGGTTATACCATCTACGCCAACGACACCAATATCAAGACACTGGTCACTGATCATGCCAAGATCATGTCTTCCAGAAACAAGGGCCGACGTTAAGACACATCAAATTACCCTGTAACCAATTAGCACCACATACCTATGACTGTTATTCAATCTTGAGACTGAGAATAATGGAAATTAACGCTGCATACTTTCTGGATATCGGCCCTTTTACTTGCGCCTGCATTCACATCCATTGGTTCTTAAGCCTACTCTACAAATGTATAAACGATAACGCACCATTATTCTCGTCAATTGTCCGTGAACCCAAAAACGTGACCCAAAAATGTGACGGCGCAAAAAGGCGGGAATGACGTATAATGGCAGGCGAGACAGAAAGGTCTCTCGTCTGACCTTGCACTCTTACTCTCGCTCTCTCTTACAAGGTAAGCATGCTTGTCGGGACATGGAAAGGGTGTATGGCTGTGTATGGGTGAGGCAAGTCTCAAAGGCAGATATGGATATCGAACCGTCTCCGACAAACCTTCACACCTCTGTCTTGCTTTGCGTTGCTCTTGTTCAGATCAATAACAAGCCATTATCAATCAACGAATGCCACCATGTCTTCCAACAATATCAATCTCACACCTGCTGACAACTCCACGGGACCGAGAATTTCCGGGCCAACGGAGGGGTTTGTGTTTGCCAACCACTTGAACCAGACGACCGGCCAAGTCATCTGTGGCAAGCCCGCGAACGTGGACTGGAGTGGGACGCACTCCAATATTGTCAAGCTACCGCAGGATTCTTCACAGCCACCCCTCCATCCATCCCTGATCAACGCCAATGCCAGTATTGGTTCTGACACCTTTCCTGCTTCAACAGATAAACAGACAAGCAACATGCCTCTCGTCACCATGAATGCACACTCCACTCAGCCTCTCAAAGAAGCAGGTATCATTACTGATGGTAAGTGCTTGGATACATTTTTGTCTGGATTCGGTCGATTGACAAGGGATCTTAGTCATTCAAGACTTTACTCCCGCAACTCTGATTGGCGGCAAATTTGCCAAGGGTGGTGACATTGCCATGGGCAACACACTCGCCATCAACGGTAAGCTCTCGCGCGCCTCGCTCTTGTTGCGGCATTCCTGAAACTGGAGATCAGACACCCAGGAACCTCCGCAAATCGAGTTCGCCGGTGATCGTGAAGGAGCCGTCTACACCGTCATCCTAACGGATCCCGATGCACCTTCCCGTCAAGACCCCAAGTGGAGAGAATTCCGTCACTGGGTCGTCACCAACGTCCCCTCCAATGGTGACGTTTCCAAAGGTACCACAATCCAAGATTACATGGGTCCTGCTCCTCCCAAAGGCACCGGTCCTCATCGTTATGTCTTGCTTCTTTACCGTCAAAGCGGCGCTTTCACTGAAGTGCCAAAATTGTCCGAGAAACGCCAAAACTGGAAAGCTTCCACGTTTGCTCAGCAACACGAAATGACTTTGGTAGCAGCCAACTGGTTCGTGGCCGAAAACAAGGAGTAAGCTAATGTGCATGGATGTGTACGCTGTTAATGTACAGATGAATGTGACATTGTAAAGAAAACCCTATGCCCCATGTGGTATACAACCCTAAGTCTACATGTATTGAGCTTATGCCCTTAAGCGATACTTTTCACAGCCATCGCGCCTATTACCAAATCCACACGATTATCGGCCGTCAGGTGAGGTATGCCATTAAGTTTATAATACTACATATTGTCAGCAGACAATCGTACCCATCCCATGCTACCACTTACCTTATCAATCCTCTTGATGTCTACATGTTGACCCAGCCCACTGAGCGGCACGAGATGTCCTTTCACCAGCTCTCGCAAGCGCGCCTCAATATCGGGCGTCGGCTCTTGCGATATCTTGACAACCACCATGGCTTTTGTATCCTTGGAGATCCCAAATCGCCGTAAGGACTCTGAAATCTACCCATCGACAACATCAATATGCGGCCATCCGACGCAATCCCACGCTTAACTTACATTGGTGGTCGGCGATAAATTAAAGACAATTTCCGAATGAACATTGTGCGTCTTGAGCGTCTGTCTAGCCTCATTATCCAATGCCTTTTGAGCCGCCAAGAGTACTTGAAGCTTGGAGACCACCTACAACGACAGATCAACATGACGTCCACCATGACCCGTCCACTCACTATAGCTGCATCAATGAATGCAAAAGACAGTGTTGCATCACTGGCGAGTAGTCGTTGCCGTAATTCATTTGCGTTTTCCAACCCCTCAAACAGCGCAATGTGTATGCGCGTCTCACTCGTAAATGAAGAGCAAGACTCCATTAGGGTAAGGGTTGAAAATTTTGACGGCGAATAAATAGGCGCTTCTTGCGGCTTCTCTCTTTCTCTCTCTTCTTGCTTTTGGATGGTGATGAAGGTAAAGAGTGCAGTCCATGGAAGTTGGAAGGGAAGAAAGGTACAAGAGACTGATATGGTTGGATAGATTCCTTTTCACAACTGAAAAATAATCGAGTTATCTGAAAAGCAAGCCACACAATTTTACATCATGCAAGTCTTCGTCAAGTCTCTCCAGGGCAACACCCTTGCCCTTGATGTTCAAGGTTCTACTCCCGTCTCGGCGGTCAAATCATTGATCCAGGAGCGTGAAGGTATGGCCACTTACGGCAGGTCATGACAGCTTGCTCATTAGGCGACAGGTTTCCCTAGCCACCTTCAATGCTTGTCCTACGCCGGAAAGCCTCTTGAGGATACTCAAGCTCTCGAGCTTTATGGCATTACCTCCAACGCCACTCTTCATTTGAATGCCGAACTTCTCGGTGGTGGTAAGAAGCGTAAGAAGAAGACGTACACTACTCCCAAGAAGATCAAGCACAAGAAGAAGAAGGTCAAGCTCGCCGTCTTGAAATACTACAAGGTGGATGAGAGCGGCAAGATCACCCGCTTGAGACGAGAGTGCCCCAACAACACTTGTGGTGCTGGTATCTTTATGGCCTGGCACCACGATCGCCAATACTGTGGCAAGTGTGGATTGACCTATGTCTTCAAGAACGAGGGTAAGGCTTAAGTTGACTACTCAATGCAAGGCTACGCCCGCATGTAATGAACGTCTTCTTGATCATGGCTTCCTTGAGAAGACATTGTGATTTGGATGTGTACTTTTTCTATTGATGCGATAAAAGTACAGATGCAATATCTGCGAACGTGTGTACCCTTCCTGGGCGCATCGTCAAGCATCTCATTCTGTCTTGGCCCGCCTCACATACTGGATATCGTCTGGCTCAGGGGTATAGGATCCCTTGACTACCTCAAGCTTTTCTTCCAGTAGCGCCACTCGCCACCATTTGCGCCGACGTGTGTAGGCGCCCTTGGTCTCCTTGTTTCGCCAATTCTCCCACTTGTTACTTCCATAGGCCCATCCTTCTTTATCGGTCCCGGACTCAATGCCAGCTGGTCGATAATCCACATGCCATTCCGTATCCGACCAAGACCAGGTAAGGCTCTTGACGAGGTGGAAGTCGGCGGGATGGGTAGGGTGTGGGAGGTGCGTCGGTGGATGAATGGGCAGTTTGTATTGATTCGGTGGCAGGGCTGGATCGTTTTCATCGTCGGTCCTGCCGTCATCTCGCAGTCAGTACCTGAGGCTTTTAAACGCCCCACTGATCGGTCACTCACCAAGGGGATCGCTCGGTGGGTAGCAAAGTGGTGGTCCATCCACTGCCCAACCACCATCGCTGATTTTCATACACCACGAATTTGTAGGTAATGTCGGAGATTCCCACTTGCCCCACCTTGGGCGGTACCTGACTGTTCGCCGCCATCAGTCTATCTGCTTCATTCTTCTCCACCTTGATCGCGCCCTTCGCCTTCTTTTCTTTCAATTCCTTGTGTTGCGCCTTGACGGCCCGGTAGACTCGCTTGATGAGGGATGCCGATGCGTCGGTCGCGTGCTTTCTAGAGACGCCTTGTCCAATCACCGTACCATAACTCACCAGCGTTCTCCACAAAAACGCGGAGATGCCAACGCTATCAAGGGCCCGTCGAGTGACGATGCCAAAGGGACTATGATAGAGCAATCCAGTCGCTCCAACCACGGCACAGACGACGCTAATGGGTAAAAAGATAGTGGCAGTGACCCAAAGGACGGCGAGGACGACGCAGATGCCCAGCGTGGTGCGAGTTTTGACAGGATCAGACCAATCGAGGGATGCCTTGAGCTCCAGACCGAGCGATCGCACTGTGGTATAAGCGTCAATGATGGTCTGTATCTCGTTGAGTGACTTAGAAAAGTCTTCATTGGACGTTGTCGGTCGCGAACTCTGTCGTCTTGGCGGTGGTGATGATCCATTCGGCGAATGGTCGCCACGTTTCTCGGTTCCCGTGAAGTTGCTCTCTCGACTGGTCCGGTGGACGAACTGTTTACCGCGAGCTCGTTGCGCCTTTTTGGCTTGTAACCACATCCCTATGGCCGCTCCAAAGATGGCTATGATCCAGCCGAACCGTATGATATGGGTATATAAGAGACACCCAACGACCCAAGCCAAGACTAGGCCTGTGGACTGTCGGGACTTGCGCCTCTCTTGGTTGACGTCAACTACTGGAGCCCAAGTAGTTAGCTGTATGAGGGTATAAGCCATGTGCCATAGCGGCCGCGTTTCCCCAATCTGTCGCACAATGGAAGGTGGAGTGGAGGAAATGAGGTCAAAGGAGAAACTACGCATTGAAGGAAATGCTCGCGGTTGAGGCTGCGACAAGTTGGCCGGGGCTGTTGGGGCTGCTGTAGCGTCTATAGTGGCGTTTGACTTGAGTGGTGTTCCCGCAGGTAGGCTGGTAGCAGCCATGATTTAGGGTAACAAGGCGCACTCTGCGCTCCTGAGCTCCAAAAACGTCACACTTCGCACGTGAGAATGTGGGAAGAGGCTTGAAGCCAATGTTGGAAAAGCAGACATTTGGTCTAGCGTCCATTGTGCTTAGGCGAGTGCTCTTGACGGATGGAAACGCCTCGTGGCTCACGATGGCTGATGAGCGGCCAAATTACAATCCTGTTACGCGGACGCATCTTGCGACGCACTCGGGACGCCATTGGACCTTGACGTGGCAAGGTCATATGCCTTGTTTGTTTGGACAGAGACAAGCACGACGATCGAGACGCTTTTGAAGCTCAGCTCATCATGTCTTGGCTTGATGAAATCACATCTCTTGGCAATGGCCATCAAAGCATCCCGCATCCCGTTCGTGACCATCATCACCTTGGCGTCAATGTCTGGGTGATGACGCCAAGAAGAACGTTGAAGAAGGCAATAAGCATCAGCGGTACGGTATAACACGGTGCCTCGACAGACTTGTCACCACTTGAGACACTCTGTCATTTGTGAAAAAGGCAATTGTGCCTGCAGATTGGATGAAATTGAAATGATGTGGAAGTGTAGGATGACTGTTACCGTAAACAGGGGGCGCGCAATGTCCGCCATACTGCCTATAAAAAGATTGGCGGCAAAGCGACTGCAACGCTGGCTCATTGCCACGCTACTCTTGGCTAGACGTACACTTCGTCACCTCCTTGGATCCGTTTCTACTTGTATTCATCGCATCAACATATCTGTTGCGCCAACATGATGGTCTCTCATGTACAGCCGCATTCAAGTTTGCAAGTAGCAGGAGCTCCAGCTTCTCCTACACGTCGCTTCACATTCCAACATCCGTTAAATCGATATCCTGGTCATGGCACTGGCATCCAATGCACTATCCTTCCACCAAAGTACCCAGGTGACCTGTCTTGCAAACAGGCAAAGCTATCTCCAAGCATTCAACACAAACCTTGTCTTCCAAAATCCAAATCGTTTAACACCATTCATCGCGTCTCATCTCTCTTGAAGCATACCCAACGGACATATCAAGATAACAATACGCTTTCACCACCCGAACCGATACCCACCCAACCTCAACCTTCCTGGAACATTTACACCGTCGTCGTACTCTCTGAATTTGAACTCTTGAACGATCTAACGAGAACGTTTTCGTCCTATATGCAGGCAACTGTCTACTTTTCTCAAATGGCCGATGAATACTGCGCAGACGATGAAGTCGACGTGGAAGACGAAGACATGAGCTCCGCAGAGAGAACAGCAGATTTTGCCACAGACGGAAAGTCTTTTATGATGTATATAGTGACTAGTGTAATTGAATCGTAGAACGCTATGCCACGGCTGGTCCATTGTTCCTCGACACTCTCACTCTCTGCCTTTTCACGGCCAAGGCCATTGTTCTCGCCACCCCTAACCCTAATTTGACAAGTGTGGCTTTAACTGCCCTGAATTCTTTTTGCAGCATTCCACTCAAAGCAATGGCGGTAGAGGTGAATGGAGGCACTATGATGGCCGACACACCGCCAATAGACATTGACTTGGGTAGATATTAAGCACCAGTTGGAAAGCATTTTGTTGACTGGTGACTAATGTCTGTTCGTAGACATTTTGCAAGACGAGTTGCCCGATTACGCCAAGGTAGTGTCAGACTTGGCTGCAAAAGTCGACGAAGTCCACCGACAAATCACCTCCTTGGCCAAAAGGTACTCGAGCGTCAACGGTCTTCCCACCAACAAAGGCGTCTCCTTTCTGGAGGTCAAATACAAAACAATGTTGCAATATATCCACAACCTTAGCTATGTCGTTTACCTCAAACTTTGTGGCAAATCGCCTGAAAATCACCCCGTTGTCAACTCTCTCATCCGCCTACGTCTCCTACTTGAAAAGATGAAGCCGGTCGAACACAAGCTAAAGTATCAGATTGACAAACTAGTACGCGCTGCCGTAGTGGCTGGCACAGAAGGCATGGAAGACGCCACGAAAAGCAAGGCCAAGTCAAATGCATTGACCAGTGCAGCCACCATCGCCAACGATCCACTGGCATTCCGACCTAATCCAGCCAATCTTGTCTCCAAGGCGACCGAGGACGATGAGGAAGACGGCAGCGTCGAGGCAGGTGATAAAGCATATCGACCACCTCGTCTGGCACCGGTATCCTATGATGATGATGTCAAGACCAAGTCCAAAAAAGAACGTGATCAGATCCGACTGTTACAAAAGGCTTCCAAGTCGCGTATTATGCGTGACTTGATTGCCGAAATGGATGATCGTCCTGAAGAGATTGATGCGCTCGGAGGTGTCAATGAAGGCATTGGTTTCGGAGAACGAAGAGACAGAGAACTCCAGGAACGTGACAAGTTTGAAGAGGACAATTTCGTCCGTCTTATGCTCAACAAGAAGGACAAGCGAAGGCTGGAAGGCAATGGCCGAATGCGGTTTGAGGATGAATTCGATAACCTGAACGATTTCAGCAATCTTGTAGGTATGAATGACGTTGCGGAGGACGCGGGAGCCCGTATGCGAAATGCCAATGAGCGACGGAAACGACGACACGATACGGGCGATGATCTGGATGGTGAGGAACCTACCAGCGGCAAGCGCAACAGAATCACGGACGATTTGGATGAGATGGAAGGCAAAGGTCGCAACAAGTTTCAGCAAGCGAAGCGTAACCTTAAGCGTCGCAATAAGGGACGAAAGTAGCGTTGCCTTTTACATGTATCAACAGTGTACCATAGAATTTACCAAGATAAGTCATAGTACAACTATCTGAGCAAGTCTCGAAGCAAGTTTGTCGCAGAAGTATTCCCATTAAGGCAATCCATTGTTGCATGTCTCGACCACCTCCGGAACCCGTGTATGTTCTACGAGGTCATGAGGCTGAGATTCACTGCGTAAAGTTCCTTTGGAACAATGAATACCTTGCAACAGGGTGAGCTGTGGGCGTGTTGATATGAAGACCGATAGGTTTATACGAATGTCCACACAGTGATTTGAGCGGACGTCTATGTCTATGGAATCTGTCTACCAAACGTGCCCGCGCGTCGTGGAAAGCACATTCAGAGAGTATTCTAGCCATTGAAAGCTGGCAAGAGGACACATTACTCAGGTAAGATGCAAGACGGCAGGTGTTGTCGCTCCAAACTCTTACGCTGCCCTGTAATAGTCAAGCTCGAGACAACAAGACAATATTATGGCGTCTGCCTCAAGACTTTCGCGTACAGAGCACAGAAGTAGGACCTGAACCAGAACAAATCGCGGTTCTAGATGTCGGATCAATGACCTTCTGTCGTATGGCTCTTTTATCAACAGGTATGAATCAAGACGCGCTTTGCTGAGTAATCTGACATGGAAACAGAGGAAGGCACAGGATTTATAGCTGCTCCCAACGTCGCAGAGCCGTACATGGTAAGAGTCCGGGCAAACGGACAACGGTCTGATACCCAATTGCCTAGGTTGACTTATTTGCACTGCCCTCTGGTAAACGGCTCTTGAGCCGAATCGGATCCTCCAAGCCTGCTAGCAAGGGTATACCGTCAAATGACATGTGCATGGCCATCAAGCTCTTTTATGCACAATCCACCACGAATATCATGATGTTGGCTGGCTACGAAAGCGGCACTGTCCGACTATGGGCACTGAGATCTGGTAGGGCTTCAGGAGAGGTCGAGATGCTTTGGGAGGTCAAGCAGCATATCGAAACAGGCAAGCATTTGTGTGCTTACAACCTCGAGGATATCTATTAGACATCCTTTCCTAGTCCTCTCGTTGGACCTTTCAAGTGATTCTAGTTTTGCGTTATCTTCATCAGCGGACAATTTGATTGTCAAGTATGCGCTTGTGTCCGACAATATTGTTGGCAATGCGGAACAAGTTGTTCTAGCTTCCTTCAAGACCAAACGGACGGGAAATTCGATGGTGAGGATACGCGATGACGGAAAGATCATTGGCACTGTAGGATGGGACGGCAAGTAAGTGGCACAAGCGGCTTTCAATTGTCGCTCATCAGCCTAGGGCACGCATCTTTTCGGCAAAAACGTTCAAACCATTGGCAGTGCTTGACTATCATCGAGACAGTTTATACACTCTGGACATTGCGCCTGTCATGACAAGGTCTGTTGGCCAAACAGATGCCTCTTCCCAACCCACTTCATCGACAGCTTTGACCATCGGATCTCGATCCGTGGAACGAAAAGCACAGCATTTACTTGCTTGCGCAGGGAAGGACGAGAGAATCAGTTTGTGGGATATCTATTAGACGACTGGCGTGTTACATTACTCTGACAGTAGCCTATCTGTCATTAGCAACTGTTCATTATACCCAAACTTTACACTCAATCCTGTTTTGCAGGACCAAGTTCTCCCGTCACTTGCTTGCGATGAAGCTCTAGCTTCTTGCCACTCGGCATTCCGAAAACCAAGGTGCTAAGCGTCCACTTTGCAATGGTTATTGGACTATACCAGCCACGCTTGATCGTTTTAGCCAATGCAATGGCTGCCTCCAAAGTATGAATGCCAACAAGCACCTTGAGCACCCACCGAGCACTCGCGGGTGGAAACTTTGTCCATCCAGAATTATAGGGCGAGGCGGCATAGGCTAGGATGCCGTAGTAGATAACCGCAATGGCCACATCCCGCTTGTCAACCGAATAAAAGATATCGGTAGGGTATTGATTGCTTGTGGGAATCGGGGTTGGCGTGGTAGCCTGAGCGGCCACGGCCCTTGCTATGGCGGTAAACGGTGGCGGTCCTTCCAAAGTCGAAGGCTAGATGGATCGTCAACGTACATCCAAGGCGAGATCATTCTTCAACCTACCAATCCAAGCGCCGTCTCGGCTTCCTTGGCCATATCTTGCAATACCGGCCTAATTTCCTCACGCTTTGTCAGCGGTGTCTTGAAGTGTGCTCTTACTTGTCCCGTCTGACCATGAGAATCCGTAAAGGAAAGTGTAAACCCCTTGGAGTCGATGCTTTGGAACTGAGCAGAGACAGCGTCCGGCCTTTTGCCGAAATACTTCACATAGGCCAGGTTGGTCGCTAAAGCGTGAGGAAAAGAGAGAGCTGGTCAATGACAAACACTCGGACCAATACAAGAGAGCAACTCCACCTGGATGACCAGACATATAAGCACTAATACCCGCAGAATGCGGCACAATGGGATCGTCCGTAATCATGGTGCGTGAAAGTGTTCAACCTGAATGTGACTGGCATCTCCTTAGCTTCCCCTTGACCATCTCCTACCAGCGATGGGTGACACGCTCAAGGATATCCCAGAGTTCTTTGAGAACGACATTGGGGAGTCCATTGCTGCCAGAACGAATGCTTTGGGTATGTATCTGAGTAGATGAGGGAGATGAAGAGCACTCATTGACTTGTTACAGCATCCTTTCGCGAACTTGGACCACCAGATCTTTGTCATATTACAAAGGCCAACAACAAGCCAGGCGTGAAGGAGGTAAGACTCTATGCTATCGAAAGAGTCTCGTGCTAACGGGCTCGATAAAGCTTGGTTCCTACCACTACATCTCTGGGGTGGATGCATCGACTTCCGCATCTCTTGCTGCCTATCTGAACTCTATCACGTACTCCGTTGACGAGTCGCATGCTTGGTTTGGTAAAGGAAGCAATTGGAGAATCAGAAGCGGTATCTACTGGTAAGTGTCATGCAGCTCGGTGAGCCATTGGCCAAGTATTGAGGGCTTTGGGATTAGTTGCTTCAATGCCTTCTCGCGTGTCGATATTCGCGTAGAGGTCAAAATTCCAGGTGGTGTAGAAAGCTATGTTGTAGATCTCAGAGGCGAGAGGTAAGGGAATCTGCGGTGATATGTACCTCAATCGCCCAAATTGACTGACGCGTCCATGATTGAGCAGGCACGAGACCACGCCGGAAATTTGGCAAGAGACCTATCTTTCCGCAGCACTTCGCGCTATTCTCTATTCGGACGATCCCAACTATCGCTTGGCAGGATATCGCAAACTGGATCCCATTCCGAACACCGAATCTGAGAAGCGTTTCCTCGAAGTGGTCGAGTATTTGTTTTTTAAGGGCTGGCAACTTGGATCAGCCCCCGAAATTCAAGTTGCCACCTCGGTCCAGAACCATTTGACAGCCGCAGTGTACAAGTACTTTTCGGAAGCCTTCAGATTCGCTCCTGCCGTCGAACTCTTTGAAAAGATGTACAAGAAGGATCCCGAGATTGCCAGTCTTCTTGCCCAGGCATATATCGGACGAGACGAGGAGACAAAGGCGGTAAAGGTTCTTTACGAAGGACTCAAGGCAGCACCTATGAGCTATCCTCTCCTGCACACTCAAGTGGACTTTCTGCGCTCCAAGGTAGGAAGAGTATGGAGTGGGTTGAAGCGTTTTACGGATCCTTACATGTCATTAGGGTCGTCACGATATTGCCTTGAAACTAGCTAAGCATGCAGTCAACAACACGCCCTCAGAGTTCCTTACCTGGGCGAAGCTCACTGATTGCTACATTGATCTCGGCGATTTTGAATCGGTGAGTATCCTAGGAGCATCTATATTTGGCAAGCGGACTTACTGGACGTGGTTTTAGGCTTTGCTTACGTTGAATTCATGCCCAATGTTTACGTACAGCGAACGCGACCTTCATAGGATGCCGGCGCCTGCTAGAACACATCTCCCAATCAAACCCGATGTCGCTTCATCAGGCATTATGGAGGAAGATCAAGGACGCGATGGAGAGGTAAGCATGGAGCACACCTTGTATACGTTAACATGCTCATACAACTACCTTATGACAGACGGATCCTACCCTTTTCCGTCTTCCAGCACCAGCCTTGCACGGAACATTTGCCAAAGCGTACTTTTTGCTCACGCTTCTCGTCAAGCGCATTGGCTGGGATGAGCTGTTGAAGTGCCGATCATCTGTTTTTGTCATGGAAGAGGAATACCGCATTCAAAAGGCTGCCGAGGAGGAACGAAAGGGCAGTGTAGCAAAGGAAAGCTTCGAAGCCGCTAAAGTTCGGCGAGAGAGCCTCGCGGAGACCGGTAGTTCAGAGGCTTCAAAACAGGATGCCAACGAGCCTTCACAAATTCCCGTTGCTCATACCCACTCTGATGAAACTGAAACAGCTACCGTTGTGCAACTGCAGGAAGAAGACAACGAAGTGAAGGACGAGAAGGATGCCAACGGTGTCGCCAAGGACGAGGAAGGCACAAAAGAAAACGGTGATGGTGTCGAAAAGGAGGATGGAAAGGAAGCTCCCGCGACTGAGAAAGAAGTTGACGCAGCTGAAGCGCAATTGGAGGAGAAAATGGACGACATCAAACTTGATGATGAGGCCGAGACTACACCTGCCCAGGAAGCCGCTGAACCTACCAACTCGTCATCCGACCCGAATCACGATATCAAGGAGAATGGAAACGATGCCGAAACATTATCATTTAAGCCCGTGGAACAGATGGACTTGGAGAGGCCGCACAAGGCAGCAGAGAAGTCTGGCGATGAGGATGCTGAATCCAAGGTAAGGCCAGCTTGCTGATCGATGATCGGGTACCCAACGGTATGAATTTTGTAGACAAAATCCTGCAAGCAAGAATACTCCTTCTCGTTCCAAAACAAGCGTCTTTGCGAGCGTTGGCTGGATAATTTGTTTATGGTGCTCTATGAGGTGAGTCGCCAGTACGTACAACATGAACATCTATTAAGATTGCCGCCGCAGGACCTTCGTGTGTACACGGTATGGCGCACAGAGTCGGCTCATTACAAGGCACAGCAAATGCCCTACCGAAAATCCGGCATAGAATGGGAAATACTGGGAGATTTGGCATTCAGATTGCATCACAAGGTGAGTTGTTCTTTCAAGTTTCTTACACCTATGCTAACGTGTTTTGCAGGAGGAAGCGAAGGAGGCCTACCAAAATTGCCTTGACCAAAAATTCTCGGCAAAGGCTTGGATGCGATTGTTGGAGATTTACGCTGACGAAGGCAATATGCAAAAAGCATTGGTAGCAGCAGTGAAGTTGACTGTGTATCACGAGCGATGGTACCATGAGATTGTGGTGAGTTGCTAGGAAGCAAACAATGATCTCGGCCTGTGCTCAATTGCTTTACAGTACCCGTCCCAGATTGCATTTAACCTCAACAAACTGATAAGACGAGAAGGCCTGGGCAAGTTACAAAACATGCTCATCTCCATGAACCTACCGCCGCCCGTCTTCAAACTGGTCGTACGCCATTTTACCTGGGCAGAAACATTCGCAATTGAGGGAGCCGACTTTTAGAATTTCTTTTTGGTTTGTCATCGTTCTCACCTATGGTTTAGAATTGTTCAATAAGCAATTCATACAAAAATAAGCCAGATTTTATTTTCCATTGAACATGAGAGAGCATTTGCTATATGGTATATGTATGTACAAGTGCTATTTACTGAGGCGCATTGGCATCCATCTTGGACTTCGCAATGTTGTGCTTTACATCAGCCTCAGCCTTAGCTTCAGGATCATTGACCAAATTAGAAACAACGCCTTCCACCTTGGTCTTTGCGGCGGTACCAGCGTTATCGAGGTACACTTGAGCCTTGGCAGCTTCATATTCTCGATTACCTTCGGCGCGTTGCTTTGCTCCGGTATCAGATAGGGATTGAACGCCAATGGCATCACCAATGGTTTCCTTGGCGGCCCCGAGGACAGAGTTGAGGTTGCCGTTGAGCTTGGAGGGTTGAGTAGATTGAGTATTATTGTCAGACATGTTTAAACGATGTAGATGTCTGGCATCACGCGGTCCTTATATAGCTTTAAGGTTTTTGTCGATGAAACAATGTCGTTTCCTTTTTTGGGAATTGGATAGGTAAATGACCACTTCCATCATCATGATGTCATGGCATTTTCCTTGGATTTTCTTCTGTACGGAAGCCATTGTCTGTGGCGCGTGATCGTTGAAGGTGAAGTTTATGGACAATCTAAGCAATATTACAGTTGTAAGGCAACAGCCTCTAGATATGCAGTCTACGGGTAAATCAGTGGTATACAGGGTCTGTACAGGAGATAAATTACTGTTGACAACGATTACTTGCGATCAGATGCAGATGCTGATAACGAGGTGGCAGATGAGGCTGTGACAGGACCAGAGGTGGATGCGCCGGACAGTGATGAAGAGGAGGAGGAGGAGGGCAGGACATAGGACAGGCTTGCGTCGACGTCGTCGACTTCTTGGTCGCCGAGATCGACATCCATCATCAATCCTTTGGATTCGTCGCCTTTGTGCTGGAATTGGTACATGGGGAGGATATTGGCATCCGGTTTGGGTTCAATGTAGACTTGACCAACCAATTCACCGTCTTCGCCGCGAGTGTTGGTCGGCAGGAAATGTGCAACATCTACGTCGAGCCAAAGACCGAGAAGGCCACCTTTGCGGACACCTCGACCTACGACTTCATCCTGTCTCTCCAACCATCCCTTTGACATTTCGAAAGAATTGAGGAAGTTGCGCCAGGTAAGTCGATCAATGCCAAGGTAATGCCATCGCGTCGGGAAATCGCGGTCAATCTTGGGAGCGTATCGCATCGCCCAGCCAAAAGCAACTAGGGCGTAAATTGATCCTCCAACCAAATCAATCATGTAGTGATGGGTGAGATACATGGTTGACCACCATATCCACATGACGTAGAGGAGAAACAAGGGCGCAAATCGAGGTCGAAGCCAGCACAAGAACAATGCCTGGATGGTAGCACAACCTGAATGAAGACTGGGAAAGGCACCAAATACCATGGGTGACGCTCCAAAGGTTGCCGTGTATGTTTTTGTCCCAAAGAGTAGGTCGATACGAGCTAAACCACCGGGGCTACCGGGAATCGAATATGTCGCAGGCTCTGAGCCATACGTTGCCTCATACCCTAGTATATGGTTAGGCAAGATTCCAGCTAATTGTCCTAATGTACTTACATGGTGGCGCCGTAGGAAAGAAAAACTGCGTAATCACGCCCATGATGTTCATCCACCCGAATGCTCGCGCAAAAGTCGGCAACGCCATGGGCGGTCCAAACCAGAATATGATGGCGGAAACTGCAAAAGGAATCGAGTAATGAAGTACTCCGTATGGTATCCACGCCAAGACATCCTTGACAGCGTTTGGATTCCGTGCAAGAAGTTCTGACAAGTTTGCACCATATAGAATACGCTCCATGGTCGGTAACACGTTTACAAATATGTGCGATGTCCGATGTTCCGCATCAATAAATTGACAGGCGTAAAATCCAAACAACCATGCGAAGATGGGAATGGTGGGTCGCAAGAAGTGCTTAATGTGAGGGAGATAGCATCCAATGGTCAATGCTACGGCGATGGCGAGTCGAAGGTACCATGGCGGTGTCTCAATCACTCGGAACGCTTTCTGAAAGATGTAGGCGAGCGGTAAATGCCACCACCGTACGTGGTCGAAGAAGGCCCGTATGGGCTTCGGTGTATTTGCTGGTAATGTTGGCCACCGTAGCTCTAAGATTGGCCACATCTCGAGCTGTATTCTAGGGGTATGAAGGTTAGGGATACACAACCGGTGTACCCTCGGGGTGACGGTTAAGATACGGTAAGAGGGTCAATACTATATAATGCGCAAACAGAGCCTATGACCCTTCTCTCAAGGTGAAGTAAGTGCGCGCAAGTGTGAGAGGGAGAGAAGCACAAGAGGGTAGGCAGACAAAGCAAAGAAGCAAACAAATGTTCCTTTAACAAACAGAGTTTGTCCATTCATGGGTTAGGGTTTATTCGGTTTCTGGTTCTTCCGTCCTGGCCTATAAACGCCGACGATGAGAGACAGTCTTGTTTTGGGGTGACCGATGAGATACTTACCACTCTAGAGTTGACATCTTCGTCGCGTTCACCGAGTTCTTGTTTTAGTCCTTCATAAGGATAGGTTCTCCGCACCTATGGCATGGCAAGAGTGGTAATTTTGAGTTAGACTAGACATACGTTGCGGGAGTGAGGGATGTCACTTACAAAGGGGGCAGGTCCGGTAGATGCTTTGACAACGTACGCAAAGCCAGCAATGATGCCAGCAGCGGCAATGAATTGAGCGAGCGCTTTGTAGGGGTTGTAGGAGTGGAGATCAGGAGACCATACCGAAAGTATCTCCTCTTCTTCGTGTACCTACATGACGATATCACGTTAGTCATTGTCGTTATAGATAAGCCCGATAATGTTATTGGATTAAGGTGCCGAAACTATGATTCACGTCGACAACGTCGACTGTTTTCGCATTCCGAATGAAGCGGTTTCGTTGCCATCTCAAACATTTGTGCATCGACGTGCATCGAACTGTCCCCTCCGCAAAACGCGCCTATTGAAACCGTCAACTCACCTTCTCGCCAAAGTTTCGACGATCTTGCTGGTCGTCCCATCCCTTGGGAGCCCGTGTCTGGGCATTGATCCACGGCAAATTGGGGTAGTCACCAATCTGAGGGTCAGGATCCCTTACTCTAGGTGCTGTGGTTGAGGCATAGCGAGTCGACAAGAGAACGGGGCTCGTTAGTCGTCGCTGTACTAGGCTCTGACCGACTCGATACATGCTGCAGGTCAAAGGTGCTCGTCCGCAAGGACAATGTTAGGGTCACAAGGATGACGTCAGCAAAAGGGTGATTGCCTATTTGGGAAGCGAGCGGCTCCAAGGACGAGATGCTTCCAGCCATGACCGCACGTTGAGAGGCTCATACCAGGCAAAATTGTAGTGAAAAGGGTCGGAATGACATCAATGCCTTGGCGCAAATCGTCATCAGTGTCTGGCACACAGCCGACTAGTGAAGAGGCGTACGTAATGAGCAGCAGCATTGCAAGCCTTAGGCACGGGCTGACAGAAGTTTATAGGAAGCGCAAACAGATTACGTCGATATACGATCACAACAGTGGAGTCGCTGAAGTTATCAAGGGCTCTCAGTTTGAAATACCCGCCAAACTACCGACTGGCTGGACTGTATCTTTGCTCGTTAACCTTCCTCCACAGTTTCCCGAACAAGCACCTATCATCACTGTCAGTCCAGCATGTACGCACTCATGGATCGATAGAGGGGTCATGACTCCTCTCGATGCTCAAGGCCATCCAACCGGCTGGGCTACCTCTTCAAACCTTGGCAAATTGATCAAGGAAATTCGGGAGGAATTCAATGCTCATCCTCCCACAAAAGGTACAAGCGAAAGTAGCTACGACCGACCTACAAGCGGTGAGCCCACAAAGTAAGCCTAATATAATAAATTTGTTGAACGCGGTTTTAAATGAATGCCTTCCATAGCTATGACAAGCGCCCTCCACCACCTCTACCATCAACCGTTAGTGAACCGGCCTTACAAACAATGACTGCGTCCAACAAGTACGCTCTTCATGCCTCCATGTCGCCAGCAACTTTGCTCAATGCTCCGGCTGCAACGAAACACGCAGTTATGACAAAAGAATTTCCAAGTATTTTGAACATGAGGTAGGGTGTCTAAGGCGGGGTACTCGTTCTTCTGTCTCACCTTTTTCTCTTCGGTAGCCAACAACAATTGGAGGAAATGCTCAAGGATGATTACCCATTCGAGGAGTTCGTCATGTCCCTGGATCAAATACAACATTCTAGAGCAGTACAAAGCGACCTGCTTAATGCAAACGAAGCAATTGCTCGCAAGTATTCCCGCCGTACTGTCCTGTCAAATGCTTGCTAATATATCTTCAGGCAAAAATCTCTCACGACAAGAGGAGCTTACATCATTACAACAAGCCATTGCGCCATTAAACAATCAATATTTACAACTAAGACAAGAGTTTGATGCGAAATTCAAAAAGCAGCAAGAGACACTTCGACGATTCCAGACACCGACGCTTCTTTCGCAAGTGAGAGACAGCATAGCCGAATCGGATGAACTTTCGGAACAGATAGCACAGAGTTTTCTGGATGGCGGCATCAGCATTGAGGCTTTCATCAAGCAGTATAGAGATGTGCGCAAAGTGTATCATTTACGATCTAGCAAGATAGAAAGGGCGGAGAGAACGGGCTTCAAGGAATAGACTCGTGTCCGAATTTCATTGTTGATAGTGTATAATACTGTCCCTTACCGCTCGTGCTTTGCAATCTGACGAAGGTATAACTAGACCTTGACAAAGCACCTTTGCATATCAGGCATCAACCCACTTGAAGTATTGGCGTGCCTTTATGTTTTAGAAGTCTAAATGCAACTTGTTACAATGAAACATAGGTGCGTAATTTCGCTCTGTGCTCTGAATAAATTCGTCATTGAGCATCACCTGAAAAAGGTAACCCACTGCTATGTGGGCGACCTGATCAATTACAGATGACTGAGTGCTATATTACAGGCATGCCACATCTGTTCTAAATGGCAATGGACGATCACCGGCGTCATTCGCTCATCCGGTACATTGGTCTCGGAATTTAATTCATTATAATGGTACGACATGGGTGTGTTGAACAATAGCCTCATTCGACCTTCTTTTACTTCGACATGTCTGACGCAAAGTATCAGGGTCTGGATGTGCCGATAGACTCATCGTCTGTTGACTTGCCCTCGACGGCAACCACCTCTCAAGAAAATGTGGGTATGATGAGTGAGAAACCAAGCCATTCCTTTGGACAATGTCACAAATGGTGGATAATTGGTGCTGTCATTGCGGTCGTGGTCATTCTAGGAGTTGTTCTCGGCACAGTATTTGGACTCAGGAGTCGTTATGGAGAAACGGGCGAAGGTTCTGGCTCGAATTCCGCCACTCCGGAACCATCAGGCATGTTAACTGATATACCCAACGGCAACATGACTCTATCGCAAATTCTCGGAGATATAAACTATGATAGCTCAGCGCAGGCTAATGCCAACGTACCACCGTTATCTCAATCCTTTCCATATGGCCAGAAACCCATCAGAGGCGTCAATCTGGGTGGTTGGCTTGTTCTCGAACCGTACATTAAGCCGTCACTGTTCGAACCCTACAATTCCGGAGTCGTCAATTCCAATGCCATCGTGGTTGATGAATGGACACTATGTGCTGCGCTTGGACCAACGCAAGCCAACGAAACCATGATCAATCATTACAAGACCTGGGTGACTGAAGATACCTTCAAAACTCTACAGCAAGCAGGTATTGATCACGTTCGGATCCCCATCGGCTATTGGGCTGTACAAACCTATGAAGGTGATCCTTACGTACCTCAAATCTCGCTCCTGTACTTTTTACAAGCTCTCGAATGGGCACGAAAGTATGGTATCCGTGTCAATATTGACGTTCACGCTCTACCTGGATCCCAAAATGGCTGGAATCATTCTGGTCGAGCTGGCGTCATTGGCTGGCTCAACGGAACCGACGGTGATTTGAACGCCTACAATCGCTCTCAGCCAATTCTCGAAACGCTTGCACAGGTCGCTTCCGCTCCTCGCTACCGTGATGTCGTGACCATGTTTGGATTGGTCAATGAACCCAACATGATGGTTCTCGATGCCAATAGAGTGGAAGCATGGACCGAAGCCGCCTACGGATGGGTTCGTAGCAACAATTACACGGGTCAAATCATTTTTGGCGATGGCTTTAAAGGTCTCACCGCATGGACTGGTTTCATGCAACCGCCGGATTACCAAAACGTCATTGTCGATCTCCACAATTATCAAATCTTCGATCGGAATCAACTCAGCACAACCCATTACACTAAGGTTGTCATCAACTGCAATGGCACCCGCTCTTACGTTGATAATTCCATGAATCGAAGCCCAGGATTCGGACCCACACTAATTGGTGAATGGTCAGTAGCCGAAACCGATTGCGCCTTGTACCTCAATGGTGTAGGTATTGGCGCTCGGTACGACGGAACATTAAATGACAATCTACCACCAACATGTCCAAATTGTACCTGTACGGGCTTGAACGATACCAGTCAATGGTCATCAGAATACCGTTCCTATTTGACCGATTACATGCAATCTCAGATTGATACCTATGAGACATCCTTTGGATGGTTTTTTTGGAATTTCAAGACGGAAAACCAACCTCATTGGAGTTACCTTGATCTGATGGTGAGTGGAATGTAGAATTTACATGGTGCAATGAGCTAAATGCGTCTGTAGGAGGAGAGAGTAGCACCGTCCTATGCGACTAACCTCTCCTTTACATGCGCCAACAATTTGTCTTCGGTGCCACAAAATCTGCTTCAATGAAACGTGAGAAACTAATCATGTTAGAGGTCAATTGTATTAAAGCTAGAGCATCAATAACAAGAAGTACTCTAATAAGGCGAGGTATATAAAGAAAACGATTTAACTGTACAATTTCCGCCAATTATTCCTTGTCGAAAGCGAATTCTAGGCTTGTGCGAATGTCTTCCACCAAATCGTTGCCATCCTCAATTCCTACGCTCATTCGGACCAAAGTATCTGTGATGCCAAGTTTGGCCAGTTCTTCAGGGGCGACGGAACCATGCGTCATGATGGCAGGTACTTCGACCAGCGATTCTACGCCACCGAGAGACTCAGCAAGAGTAATGTATTGGAGATGCGATAGGAATTTGTTGACGTTTTCGAGATCGCCTTTGAGGTAAAATGAGAGCATACCGCCGTAACCAGTTTGTTGCTTGGTGGCAAGGGCATGTTGAGGATGAGAGGGAAGTCCAGGATAAATGACCTTTTCAACATAGGGGCTTGCTTCGAGGAACTCGGCAATCTTTTGCGCATTGGAAGCATGCCGTTGCATGCGAAGTTCCAAGGTGTAAAGACCACGGCGTGCAAGATAAGAATCAAAAGCCGATGGAACAGCTCCGAAAGCATTTTGCATGAACTTGAGCTTGGTGTAAAGTTCCTCATTGTTTGTCGCCAGTACACCCATGACAACGTCCGAATGACCATTGATGTACTTTGTGACGGAGTGAACAACGATATCGGCGCCAAGGAGAAGAGGGTTTTGGAAGTAGGGAGAGAGGAATGTGTTGTCCACAACAAGTGTGACACCGGCTTGCTTTGCGTATTTTGAAACAGCTTGAATATCGACCAGGCGAAGAGTAGGGTTGGTTGGCGTTTCTACCCAAATGACCTTGGTATTGGGCCGAATAGCAGAAGCTACGGCGGCGGGATCGAGCAGATCGACAAATGTGGTCTCAATGTTGAACTGATTTGCAACCTTGGTAAAGTAACGATAAGTACCGCCGTAGACATCGTTGACCGAAACAACATGTCCTCCTGCAGCCAAAGCTTGAAGAATCGAAGCAGTGACTGACGATCCAGAAGCGAAAGCCAATCCATACTTTCCGTGTTCCAAAGATGCAACTGCTTCCTCAAACACGTTACGAGTGGGGTTGCCAGAGCGAGAGTACTCGTACCCGGTATGTTTGCCAGCAGTAGACTGCTTGAACGTTGTTGACAGGGAGATTGGTGGAATGACGGCGCCAGTCACTGGATCCGGACGAATACCAGCATGAACTGCTCGAGTGCCGAAACTTGGTGTGGTGGCAGTTGCATGACCGTTCGTATGACCGTTGGCCGGTGTTCCGTGATAGCTTGAAGCACCGGCATGCATTGAGTTGGTGTAAATCATGGCGATAGCGTCTATAGAAGAAAGAGAGAGAGGTGTATGCGTTCCAACCGCTTAGAGAACAGCCTTTTATCCATGTCAAAAAATTGCGTGCTCGCCGAAATAAATGAATTAAAAAGCAAAAAATTCTCACCAATCAGATTGCAGGAACTGCGCAACTTACTAAGCAGTGAAGCGAATTGGTCCAACTGGAATCGACGAGAGAAAAAGAAAGATGTGTTGAGAAATGGCTTCAGAGGAGGGCTACCAAGGGAAGTGAGCACGACTTCGACAATGGTATGCCATTGAGTGAAATATAGACGACCGTATCACCGATGTGTGGATCACTGGATCAGTTGGCCTGTGCGTGGGAGTATTGCGCTCTGTGATCACACAAAGTGGTGACATGCCTGTATTATTGGTGAACGCTTATTGGGGCTAAAAAAGACGTCTCGTGGTGATGAGATCATGATAGCATCATCAATATATGAGCTCACCAGGCAAAGTATAAGTCGGTGGGCACTTGTAGCCTCTTCCTGTCTGCTTTTGGCTTCCACCAACAACATTTCTCTCGAGCGTGTCTGTGAAAATGTATGGAGCGCCATGGATCGCCAATATTCTGCACTGCTGCCTCGGCAGCTCCTAGTCGTCTTCCCAGACTGGCTATGGATACCTTTGCAGAACGAAGGCCACGTCCACGCATCTCGACTCTGAATACAGGTATAAGATGTATCATTGCCTACAGGATCAGCGAAAACTACCACGCGGCAATGCTACAATTCTCCATGAAAGAAATATTTCCCTTCACATTTGCACCAGTCGCCCTGGAACCGGTGGATATGATCAAGGGTACAAACAAGACTGCGACATGAAGGCAACAATAAGTTGTCACACGCTGAGTACTGCTATGATGGTCTGACAAACTCTTTAGCTTTCCACTGTATTCGTTCTCCCGCGTCACTCGGCGTACTTGACTGGCCGCTTCCCGCCTTAAGTGATGCCGATATTCCCTGTTTGGCAAATCGCTCGTTTGTTTGTAGGTTCTGTTTTGGGAAGCGATCAGCAGAGGACACCGAGGCTAGAGCAAAGAGCTTCTCATCACGTCAATATAGCTGTCGCTGATTGCTTGCAAGATTGTGGTCGACATTTTATCATCACGCGAATGATAGAGGCTATCGCTCGGCAGATTGGCATATCTCGTAAATGTCGGTTCCATGGACGCCGGCAGACTAACCATTTTGTTAATCCACTGGATGGGTGGGCCAGGCAAAACTTTCAAACCCACGCCGTTCATTTGCACTCCTGAAACCAAACAATCGCGCGCGAAAACATTTCACTGCTTCAAAATGTCGGGTAGCCGTAAGAACCTCTTGCGCTCCGTCCTTATCACATTACTAGCCACACACGGGATCGCACGGCATTCGCCGCATATAAGGACGCCTACATTTGTCGTATCTTGGTGCTCTAAATCAAATGCCACATGTGCCAGGCACGTTATCGATCTCCCGCGTTTTCCATCCCTGATACAATTCGCACAAGATATCCTATTGTGCCGCCCGCCAATGGCACACGCTTTACCTCTAATGGCAAACCTTAGAGACCTCAAGCGAGAATCTTAACTTCTCCGTGAGACGAGCGCTGCCGGTGTTTTTGCCGGAGGTTGCCTTATCGGGTAAGCCACCGACCCCGAGGTGGACAATTTGAGAACGCCAACGACGGTCGTCCGAGGTACTTAAGGGCGAATCTGCAGAATATCATTCTTTGCTTCGTATCATGCGTCTCGCACTGTCGGCTGCTATTGCCGCAAGCATGCTTACTAGCGCGCACGCGCAACAGGTTGTCGCTACATTTACTCTTGTCCGTCACGGTGACCGAACGTCAAATTATGGGAACCCTTGGAACTTCACCGAAGCAGCGGATATCCTCACGCCGCTCGGCAAGACCATGCTCTTCAATCAAGGTGACTTCATACGGTCTCAATACATTATCAGCAACTCTTCTACGGCAATCCAAGGCATGTCGCCTATCTGGTCACCGGCTCTTGTTTCGGCCTCCGCCTCAAGCAACAATGTTATCCTGGACTCGGCGCAGGCTTTTCTTCAAGGCGCCTTCCCTCCGACCTTAAATTCATCTGATCCGACCATGAGTGTCACTCTGGCCAACGGTACGACCTATTACGCACCTCTCAACGGCTATCAATATGTCCCGGTCTCGACAATGCCAGACTCGAGCGACCTCGCTTTTGATGGTTGGCTTAATTGTCCTACCATGACCAACGCTTTTAGAAGCTTCCAGAGCACTCAGGCATACATGGATATGGCAAATGCCGCACAGCCGTGGTTGAATGAAGTTGCCGGTCCCTTGGTGGATGGGCGCCCGACTGATTTTGCCGAAGTTTATGACATGTAAGTTGTCCACCGTCCAAACCAACTTAAGCTGACCTTTGACCAGTTGGGACTTGCTCAATTACGAATACACATACAACATTAATAACATGACATCGAGACTGGGGCAAGGCAACTATCTCTATCTTAAGTCACTCGCCAACTGGATGCAATACCAAACGTATGCAGGCAAGTACAGCAGCATCACGACGATTGCAGGCGCCACGTTTGCCAATCAATTGTACACCGACATCAACACCACGATCTCCAGTGCAACAAAGTCACCCAAGTTTGTTTTTTACGCCGATGGTTTCCAAACCTTCATCTCCTTCTTTGGTCTCTACAACTTGACCGATTCGAACCCTGAATTCCAATCCATCACCGAGTTCGGATCCGCGCTGGTATTCGAGGTATCTACCAAGTCAACCGGCATCAACAGCACTCAATTTTCGGATTACAACATTCGTATGCTTTACCGGAATGGTACCGATGCCGGAGCTCCCTTGACACCCTATGCGCTCTTCAATCAACCTTCCGACACCCTATCGTTGGACTTATTTTTGAGCAACCTCAGCGCTCGGGCCTTGACCAACTTGACGACATGGTGCTCTCTCTGCGGCAACACAAATTCTCGGGGATGCCAATACCTCGCTTCATCCTCCTCTTCCTCCTCCTCTTGCTCTTCGGGCCCTGTCTCCCCGGTTGGAGCTGGTTTCATTGGTGCCGCCGTAGCTCTCGTCATTGGAGGTGCTGCAGCGGCTGCTTTCCTCTTCTTCCGCCGTCGCAGCCATTACCCGCGACGCGGTGACTCTGACAGTGTCCTCAAGATGAATGATGTAAGCCATTGAGCACGCAATGGCAAGATACAAAAGTGTAGAATATCAGTCCTTAAACAATGCAAATTTCCACACGTCATCTCTGTCATGGCGGACTACCTCAACAAAGCCATTTCATTTGCAGAGAATGCAGCCAAGCTCTCGCAAAAGGTCTCTGCAGGCCTGGTGGAGAATGCACGAGAGCTGGGTCTCGAGTCTGGAAGCAACTACTTTGACACCAGCGAAGAGCGCATGTCGGATATTCGGCGCCAGCTAGAGAGCGGGAACAATCGCGAAAAGTTGGAAGGCATGAAACGACTTATCGCTGTAAGTGTTCAATGCGCGAGCTTAGGAGGCTACTGAACCCTTGTCTAGATGATATCCAAGGGGCGAGACGTTTCAGAGTTCTTTCCGTCAGTAGTCAAGAACGTCGCTTCACAATCGCACTCTCTCCGAAAACTCGTATATATTTATCTCTTACGATATGCGGAACAAGAGCCGGACCTTGCTCTTCTGTCCATCAACACATTTCAAAAAGACTTGTCAGACCAGAATGCCATCATAAGAGCCATGGCCTTGCGTGTTATGAGTGGTATCCGCGTCCCGGTGATTGCTCCGATCGTCGTGCTTGGCATCAAAAAGTGCGTGACCGATATGAGTCCGTATGTACGGAAAACCGCAGCTACAGCCATACCCAAGTGTTGGAGGTGAGGAATAATCGGTTAGTGACCATCCGGCCAAGTAAGCTGAATGCTTTGGTAGCCTTGACCCTGCGCAAGAATCCGAGCTTCTAGACATCTTGATAACGCTACTCAACGACACCTCGACCATCACTATTGGCTCAGTACTCATGGCATTTAGTGAAGTATGTCCTGATCGATGGGACCTTATCCATCCGCATTATCGAAAGTTATGCCGAATGCTCGGAGACGCAGATGAGTGGGATCAAATGGCCATTCTGGATGTTCTGACAAGATATGCACGCACACAATTCTTGAATCCAAATTCAAAGACGATCAAAACAACGCGGCGAAAGACAAAGAATGGAGACGCTTTCTACTCGGACGAGGAGCAAGACTCAGATGCTACTAGTGGGGAAGAAGACGTGGTATATGAGTCTGCTGCATTGGATGAAGACCATCAATTACTATTGACGTGCTGTGCACCTTTGCTTCAAAGCCGAAACAGTGGGGTATGCTATACGAGTAGGATAGGGGGTGAGCTTTATTAACTGTTATTTAGGTTGTTTTGGTGGTCGCAAAGGTCTTCTTTCAACTCGCACCGGAGGCCGAGGCAACCAAGATTGGCAAACCACTTGTTCGCGTGCTTCGTTCACGGAATGAGACTCAGTATGGCATACTCACCAACGTCGCAGTGATGGCATACAAACGACCGGTGAGCATCGGTATGACTTAGAGAGCGACCAGGTACTGATGGACTTTAGGATATCTTTGAACCTCATCTCAACCAATTTTTCGTTTCACCAAGCGATCCTAGTTTCATTCGGTCGCAAAAGCTCGAAATTCTTGTATTACTAGCCAACCCCATCAATATCTCCATCTTACTGCGAGAGCTTCAAGAGTACGTCAAATCGTCCCATCAAGATCTCGTGGTGCAGACTATCGAGGCCATAGGTGCTTGTGCCATGCGGGTACCTGAGGTTGCCGATCGATGCTTGGCGGGTTTAATGAAACTGTTGACTAGTCGGGATGGTAAGTCCATGCGACCGATGACTTTTCGCTGAAGCTAATCCACATGGCAGATATTGTTGTTGCCGAGTCTGTCATTACTATTAAGCGACTATTGCAACTTCGCCCTACCGATAACGAATCATCCATCATCTCGCTAGCCAAGACTTTCGACGCCATTAAAGTACCTATGGCGAGAGCAAGCATTTTGTGGTTGATCGGACAGTATAGCGCGCAATTGGAGAAGGTAGCCCCGGACGTCCTCCGGAAAGCAGTCATGACTTTTGCCGAAGAAGTGAGTAGTGATCACAAAGTTACGATCAGATAAACTCACGCCTTTTCTTGTAGACGGCGGTGACCAAATTGCAAATCCTAAATCTTGCTGCCAAACTTCATGTCACTCAATCACAACACCAGACCATTACCCTTCTTCTGCGTTACGTGCTTGACCTCGCTCGGTACGACCTTGATTATGATGTGCGGGATCGTGCGCGGTTTCTGAGGGGACTAATGATGCACTTTGACAATGCTAATGAAGAGGCAACGGAAGCCGCTGACAGTCAGCAGCAAGACGAAGGTTTGCGAGAGCACGTCAAGGATATCTTGCTTCGTGACAAGGATGTACCTATCCTCGAAACGCCTGCAGCAGGTGAGTTGACGTTTTGGGTGGATACTTGCGAAAGCTTATTCACACCTCATGGCAGGCCGAGAAGAATATACCATTGGTTCTCTGTCTCTTCTCCTGAGCCATCCTTTACCTGGCTACGAGCCGCTGCCAGACTATCCTCTGGAGCAACCGGATCCATCCGTTCGCATTCCACCAACACCACCTGCCTCGCAATACCATTCAAGAACTAAGCTCGGCCTTAATGTTGAAAAAGGCTTTGGCAGTGATTCGTTTGAGGCTCGATATCGTGGCATGGGCGGCGGTGCGATGACGGGAGAACTAGCGCGACACGGAATTGAGCAAGCCTTGAGTAGCATACCGAGAGCCAAAAAGAAGGGTGACGAGTACGATTTGGATGCCTTTTATAACGAAAGCTCAGAAGAGAGTGAGGAGGAAACGGAAGAAGAGGAGGATGAGGATGAGGATGAGGATGAGGACGAGGACGAGGAAGGTGAGGATGAGGAGGAAGACAGCGAGGAAGAGTCTGAGGAAGATGAAGATGAGGAGGAGGAGACGTCTTCGGATGAAGAGGGCGTGCCAATTACGGAGAATAGCCGCATGATGCGCCCTTATTGATACAGAACGTGGCCTATGCAGTCTTGTTTATACCAAAATACATTGAAAAGGCGCAGGCAATACAAGCCAAAGGTCAAATTCGGGAGCAATGAATTTCAAAGAATGGGACTTTATTATCTGTACAAGAGTCTATGCACTACTTCTTTCGTCGGGTACTTTTTCGCTTTCGTGTACTTTTTTTATCCCCGTCGTCCGCGTCAGCGTTGACGGCCACAAAGTCATCGTCTTCAATGTCCGCTTCTGCACCGTGATCGATGCTGATACTTGGTTGAGGTAAGGGTGCCTCCTCCTTGCCTTTTGACTCCTCTTCTTTCTCCTTTTCTTTCTTTTCCTTTTCGTCTTCGTCACTACTATAGGCGAAAAACTCCTTCACTTCACCGCGGTATACCGCCAATGCTAAGGCACTGAGACTACAGGCTGGAGAAAGGTACAAGAGAGCCGGTTGAGCAGCTTGAAAGACATGCATGACGACCATGGTAGTGACAAGGCCAAGGAAATAGAAGGTCAAGTTGGTCTTGAAGTACGGCTTGGGGAAATCGAGCGAGCGAAAGGCTGCTGATGGAACGTTTGGAGTGGCTTTTTGTGCTATTTGTCGGCGCCAGAACTGATGATGATCGAAACGCAGACATAAAGCCACAAAAATACCTGGAATGACGATATCCCCAAGGCCAAGCATCGTGAAACCAGGCACACCGCCAGTCGCATAGTCGACAATGTCTTTAGGAAACACTACCTTGATGGGCGCATCAAAGTTCTTGGCGACACTGACCATGACCTCTGTTCCAAATACCCAAAAGATGTCGTAAAAGAAGAGGCCGGCTAAGAGTATCATACCGGTTTTGAACGAGTCGAGCGACAGCAGCTGAATCGCATTGATAGAGAAGGCAAATCCCAAGAGATTTGATGCGATCCAATTCTTGGTCAAGGTATAGTAAACCGTCACCAGAGCGGAGACGAGGAGCAGAAGAAGATGAATGTAGGTAAAGGCTGCTCCATACTGTTGCTTGCCGGACTTGTAGAGCGCAATCTTGTACTTCTCCACGCGAAGTTTTCTGAGCGTATCTGCACTTACGCCAGCCTTGACTGCCAACAGACCTGATTTGGCAAGTGCAAAGACACCTAGCACCGCAAAGTAACCACTGAGAAGTAGATTAACCCATTCCTTGTCCAAGAAGCGAAAGACAAGATACAGTCCAAAGAGAGCACAGCTTCCCATGACAGGAAACATGTAAGCATCCGACGATGACAGGGACTCGGTCACGCTAGATTCCGAATCAGAGTCCACATCAGAATCCTCCAAGGGGTGTGATGTCTTTGTGCGTATCTTGGGAGGCCGTGGAATGTCCTTGGGTCTCTTGACAGAAGCAATCGAAGCGAGCGATCCCATGTAAATTGGCACCACAGCCATGCTCAACAAGGCCCCATAGGCCACCCAGAGACTCATGGTTCAAGTGTAAAGCTCTGAACAATGGCCACGTTGGTCCTTCCATAGATGGCCCAAAACCATTTTGCTTACGTCACTCTTTGTCGACGTCACCCTTGTCACAAAAAGCGACGTCAACGTTGCCTTGTTGCGCGTTAATCTCGCCACATGCAACAGGACATGAACGGCAATTATTATCAGAGTACGTGCGCAGCGTGCCGACAGTGCTTGCTGTGTAAGACACGGAGGAACTGTAATTGTACGCCGTTACTTCAACTGGAGTGGAGCAAGGACCATACCAAAGATGGTGCACTCGATTTCAGAAAGAAGAAGATGTAAGTGAGCGGTTGAGGTGTTGGCGGGCTGCAGGGAGTGAGCGCATGGTTGTGCGCCTCGGCGACCTCTAAAACCTTATCAAAGGGTGGTTTCCGCATGGAACGAGCATCTTGGCTTCGCTCCATAGTCTCCATGTCTTACTCCACCTTCAATGGCATTCTTGTGCTCACCACATGAATCTTGTCACATCCAGGATACCGCGTCTCAATCCCGGCGATCTTCCCGCGTTTCGAACCTTCCTTACAAGAGAGAATTCAAGTGTAAACTGGGAAGCCAAGCAAGAAATCGTGGTCAATCTCTGCATGAATTGCGATCGGAAATGGCGCAAATTTCGAGATGCCCTTAACGGCAACGACAATGGTTCCTTGAGTGCCAATGATTTAACGCAACATGACAGTATGGACGGTAATCCAGGCGATGCGTTTCATACCGTAGGAGGCCACGGTCTCGATGACTTGGACGACGGTACACGAGTAGGTTCTCCAGGACTGTTAGGCACCGGATTGCGCGGTAAGCGCAAACGCGATGCAAACTCGCTCGTTCAAACGCTGAGTAAGTTACCTGACCGTGTCTGAACGAGCATACGCTGAATAGCAAGGACGCATTAGATTACCAACCTCTACTATCCACACTACTTGAACAAGAGCAACGTTTGCAATTTCCCTCCTTCACAGCAGAGCATGCGCTGCGATTGGGTCTAGCCTTGGTGGATGCGGCACGCACCAAACCCCACCCGGTCACCATTGACATTTCCATGAATTCCCATCAACTCTTTGGATTTGCGATGCAAGGTGCTGGTCCGGATACGGCTGAATGGATAAGACGCAAGAATAATGTGACAAAGCGGTTCTTGCATAGTAGTTTTTACATGGTACGTCGGATAGTGTGGCGAGATAACTGTGCTGACGGTTGCAATCTCTGTAGGGTGTCTTTCTGGCCAGTCTAGGCATGACGCTAGAGGATAAGTACTATGTAATTGACCCGTTGCCCAAGTCGCCGTGACAAGCGTATCTAATGCATCGCTCATTTTCAGATAAGTTCAGCGGAATTTGCGCCGCAGGGAGGCTCATTTCCTCTTATTGTCAAGAATGTGGGCGTCGTTGGCACCATTAGTGTCTCTGGCTTGGCGCATCAGGTAGGATGTTGGACACGTAGTCGCTTCGATATCGATCACTGATCCGGCAATTTTACGCACATAGGAGGATCACGAGATCGTGGTGAGCACCATCGAAAAGTATCTGGAAGGCTATATCGGTGGTCCGCCGTTGGGACCTGGGATGGGCGCCACACCCATGGGCCATTACATAATGTAATGGATCGTTACTGTTGATAGTGAAGGTTTTGAACTCGTATAGCAAGTGTTAATTATTTGTTCATATACACAGGTCGTACTCTACACATTAGACCCTTGTGGGTTTATCTCGGTTGCTGAAGAAGGCTCGACGGTGTCTGGCTGCACCTGCGCCGGCTCGTCTGCAGGGGTATCCGTTGTGGGTGAAGCCGTCAATGGCTGCTCACGGGTGATCTGCGCAGAGGTCTCAGAGTTCAATGGCCCGTGCTCCAGTTGTGGTTCCGCGCCAACGTCCCGCTGCACAGGCGCATGTCGCGGATTCGGTGTACCAGGACCAGAAGACTGGGTCTCGGCCTCCCGCTTCATCATCTCATCCCGAACGAGGCGCGAGCTGTCCGGTGATTGGCCAATACTTGTTATTTGGGCATACCGACGCAAAGTGAGGGATTTTGGATCCCTGACTTCGTAAAACTCTCCGTCGCACATGAAGCATATCGTGCCTTCATCGCCTGAATCCAGCTTGTCGTCTTTGCGATATCGGCGCTTGAATTTGCCGCCAAACACCCCAGATCCATTATCTCGGTTGGCTTCTCGGAATCGCAATTCGAACGGACTTTCGAACTGTCCAATACGACTGACATGATCTCGATAATTGGCAAGCTTCTTGAGGTATGAGGCGATGTTGCCGATGCAAAAGACCTCAAGACGGCCGTCATTTGCCGCTTGAGGTTGCCAATTTGCAGGATCTGTTGGACCTTGTCTGTTGGATACCGCCTCTTCACCTGACTTGGCGTCACCCCACATATCAACCTCGCGTCCCCAAATATGAGGCACGTTCTGAATGACGAAATCTATGGGATGTTTTTGAAATGTGGGCACATTCTGCTCGTCTGGTCCCTGGCCTTTCTCTTGCTCGTTTGCTTTTTTGTCCTTGGCCAACTTCTTCTTGTATCTGCGAGTCATGGGCGTAGGTGGGGGAGGGCAATAGAGGGCGGTTTCGTTGTTGATGACGATTCTCTCAATGACTCTTGTTACGGGAGGGAAGCCCTTGAATAACATCCATTTGAGACTTTCGTGTACATAGACCATGGCATTGAAGGCTCGTGTTCCGGTCCGCTGATTCTCAAAACCAGAGCCGACCCATCCTTGAACACCAATAGAGATGTAATTGCACATCTTTCGCTTGAGTTCTTTTTGATCTGTTTCATCCTTGTGGGATTTGCCGGCTTTGCGAATGTATCCAGTGTCGTAGCAGTGTACTTCAAGTTCCCAGATGTCGAGTCGAGCTGGGTAACCGTTTAATCTGGACTTTGCAACCTCGTTGAACTCTTCCATACGATCTCCGAGAATATCCTTGTGTTTGATGGTTCGGCCCCATCCCAAGACTTGAGAAAAGTCATTGCCGGTGCCGAAGGGTATACAAGAGAAGAAGATTTTTTCGAGGTCAACTTTGTGCATCACTAGCTCATCAAATACGGTCATGACGGTGCCATCACCTCCGGCGGACCATACATGGATCTGGCGTTGTCGAGCAGCATCGCCGATAACGTCACTCTTACTGAACGGAGGGCGATGTTTTTCAAGCATCTTCTCTACCACTTTGAGTGCCGAAAATCCCTTCTCGCGTTCGGCCTCATCGAGAATATTGTAGATTTGCACTTCGACCTCGGGGGCATCCTTGAGACGAAAGTTTTGAACCTTGAGATCCGTCAAGTCAGCGCCTTTCTGGTCGCCTGAGAGTGGATTGGCGAAGATAAAGATGTAGAGGTAGGGTCTGTCTTCCAAATCGTCGTCGCGACCCGCATAGAATTTGGATTGTAAAGATTTGAGAGAGTACATGGGTACTTCTCCGACCATGTTCTGGCGAACTTCTTCCGGAAGATCACCGGCCCTGTTTTCGTCCATGCTCACCATCATAGGCTGCCCTTCTTTTGGTTCTTGTTCCTCATCCAAAGGTACCGGATCTTGGGAAAGTGGGACCGCGTAGTTGGAATCGATGCGGCGGTAGTTGGGTACATTAGCGTCTCTGCCGACAAAGGTATCTGGCTCGGGAGCAGGATGCAATTGTGAACTCTCGCATTGTTGAGGTGCCTTCAAAGATTGAACTCTTTCTCGCATCTGAGGTGACACTTGATAATTCTTATCCTTGGCCAACTTGTCCGCCTGTGTCTTGCCGATGGTCGCTTTGGGTTGTCGTTCTGCATCAGATCGAACATTTAGATCCTCAACATGTTGATCAGTGGAGCCGTTGGGAAAAGGGCTCGTTAGCAGAGGGGTCTTGCTCTGCCCCTCGCTAGAAGTTTTATCACTGGTGGCTGGCATAGGGAATGGTGCCACTTGAGTATTTGGCATAATAGGGTATACCAGTCAATGCAATGGTGTGTCTCTGAGCGTGCGCTAGGTGATAAGGAGATAAGAAGGAGTGGATAATAGGCTATTATACTCTTCGCAATGAGGTAATCTAGCCTTCAAGGTACTTGTTGCTCAATGACGTCAATGACTTGCAGACCGATGGAACGAAATTTCCTTTTATGGATTTGCAGCTTTTTGCGCACTCCTGGCCAGGTTTGACGCAGTGAGGTCATCCCAGGGTTCTGGAGCTTTCTATGTTACAATACACCCTTGGTGGACGGGACATCATTGCCTCCGGTACGCTCGGTGGCTTGTTTAATGGCAACAGCCAACGCTTTAAAAGAAGCTTCCGCTCTATAATAGGTGAGACATTGATGCTTAAAGGCACAAAATGACTCACCGATGATGATCATTTTTACCCTTGAGTACATCCACATGAAGCGTAATGCCAGCCGACGTGGCAAACGACATGAGAACATGCGGGATCATTTCACATGACAAGGCCCCAACCTTTTCCCGTTTAAGGTCAAGGTTGATGTCAGCAAAGGGGCGTCCAGAAATATCCACGACGGCACGCGATAAGGCCTGGAAGCATATCAATCCATTTGTAATCAATATCCAAGCCGATCCTACCTCATCCAATGGACAGTAAGCGGTGCCAAACCGTCGGATGCCTTTGGGCGTTCCGAGCGCTTGTTTGAACGCCATGCCTAAGGCAATGGCGGTGTCTTCGGCAGTATGATGGTCATCAATATGCAAATCTCCCTTGCAGCTGAGTGTCAATGACCATCCAGCATGTTTTGATAGAGCATGGTACATCTACAAGGTGGCATGAGCTGGAGTTGCGGTAACTTCCTGTTCGCGGACACTTGCGTGATCAAGGAAGCCAATGCCAGTGTCAATCTCAATGACTTGGCTTTCACCCTTGTAGACAGCATCCATATCCAAGCGGCACTTGATATCTGTCTCATTAGTCTTTCTGTCGGCCGTAGCCACTCTGTAAGCTTGATCCTTAGTCATTGTCGGAAAAGAGATGAAATGACCAAATTTGGAAGCACGCTCTGGGACTCGTGGCAGGAAACAATGGAAGGGCTCTTGACTAGTAGCAGAGTCATTTGTGCCGAGAGAACAATGCTCATGATAATCGGTATTTGAGCGTGGATATGCTATGGTGTGGTAGTCTATGCGATATGGTTCACAATTGTGCGCTTGCAGAGATAGCGTAGTGTCATCCGCAAAAGACCAACCGAGGCACTGGCTTCCATGGGGATTACTTGTTGTTATTGGATTTTGCGTGCGTACCATGTATGTCAGTATCTCCCTCTCTCCGTATCCCTCACTCCCCACTCTTCCCTTTCCCAGCACACGAATCCAAACTGAATTTTTTGACTCACGCAATTCCGAATCATGGTTACTCTTGTTTAAGCCATGGCCCAGGAACAAACACAACATGCTACCACTGTCGATCCAGTCACTGGCAAGACAGTGATACTCAAAGACGGCAAACCATGTCGGACATGTATGGACATGAAGACCTGGTCTCGATTGACAAAGTCTGCGAAGAAGTCCAAGACGTCGCAAAAAGACGAGCAACCGCAACCTACCTCGGATACCAAGACTGAAAGCACTTCATCAACTCTGGTAACGGCCAAGACCGCGGCCGGATTAACGGCAGCCGCGTCCGTGTTGACGTCGGCATCGGGTCCCAATGACTGCCCGGTAGATTCAGAACAACTCGGTCAGGCTACCTGGACCTTCCTTCATACCATGGCAGCCTATTATCCTGAACGACCCTCACCATCCCAAATGGAGTCTATGCGCACCTTCTTGTCCACCTTTTCTCAATTTTACCCGTGCTGGTACTGTGCCGATGCTTTTCGAGAGGATATGGAGATCAATCCTCCTCAGGTGGCCAGTCGGCGCAAGCTATCGCAATGGCTTTGTGAGCGACATAATGTGGTTAATGTGCGCTTGGGCAAGGGGGTGTTTGATTGCGCCAAGGTGGATGAACGATGGAGAGATGGGCCAGCCGATGGCCGTTGCGATTAAAAGCTCTATATAGAACCGACGTACTTTTTGCGCCGAATTTTTACTTGTACACTGAACCCAGTGATGCTTGCATCTCTATTGTACCTTACAGACTAGATACACCGGCCATGCCATCCACAGCACAGGATTTCCCTGTGCTAATAAACATGCCATGTCTCTTGTACAGCTCCTTCACGATCCGCTCTTCAATCTCGACCTCGTCCCGGAGTTCCTGATCCGTCAAGTGGATTTCAACGTCGTCTTCCTTGGTGATCAGTGTCACATCACGCTTTCGCGTGGTAAGCATATTGCCGATAACAATCTGATGGCCGTATCGGGTTAATGCCGCGCGAGCTTTGGGTACAAGTAATCTGCTATCGGTTTCCAACTGCGCAAAGAGGTGAGTACCTGAAGGACATGTGATGTAGGATGCATGACTTGCCTTGAAGGAGACAATAAAGCTTTCGGAGGCCCATTGACTGACCAGCGGTTTCAAAAACTTGGGTACTTGATCCAGATGAAGAGTTAATGCGCCCTCACTGGATTGAATCTTGTGTTCGGCCTGATGGACAATGAGTATGTGTGGCGCATAAGCATTCACTGGCATAGAGGCAAGACTTACCATCTTGGGAGCCGGAATGAAAAAGTCGCTGACCGCAGCTGCAAGGTAATACATGGCCTTGCTCTTCATAGGTGCCATAATGAGTGTAATCGATCGCAGAAGAAAGAGATAATCCGTCAAGGTGGTGAACTCGACGAACAAGAGCATATTACGTTGTTTTACCGATTGATACTTTTTGAAGGTTGGAATAAGTTTAGGGCCAATGGCTTGAGAGACACCCATGCTATCATCGGGCTTTAGTTCTAGATAATCCAGAAAGCAGTTGGTAGAATGTGTATAGTTTCGACTGTATGGTTGGAGAGAGTGTTGCCGGTGCATGAATATCACGGCGTATCCGTATTCCAAAAAGTATTCTGCTGATGTTGCTCCGCGTGTCCCAGCCGAGAAGTTGTCAATGAATCGAACTGTTTGATTCTCGAGAGGTACTTGGGTGCCTCCACTCTACACGTTATCTGATGAATACAAGCACAAGAGCTGACGTGCATCGCCTTACCGTTACCAAAACCAGTCGATTGTTTTTGGCGAGGTTATACTTCACAAAGTCCCGAACTTTAGCCTCATCTTGAGCCAAGTTTGGTGGAGGTGTCTGTATCTCAAAGTACGTGTCCGGGTCAATGACCCCTTGTCCGTTATCCAGCAGATGCTGCGCTGCCATGGGGACAAACAAGTCCACAATTTTCTAATGACTGATTGAGAACTCTCTTTTGGCTGACCGCAATGTTGGATGATTTACATGGAATAGCTCAACGTTGGTTTTGGACGACCACAGGGTCGCCAATGCGGAGGGTATAAGGGAATTGAGATAGGGAAGGGACATGCACCATGTGCTGACCAAACAAGACTTGACCCTAAATGCGGAAAATTAGCAGAGACGAGCAAAGGACAACGTGTTGATATAGTTTTACCTGGATGCGTCGATAAAGCGCCAAGGTGACAAACGGCTCCTTGGTCTTTTCAGCAGTCTCTTGGTTGATGCAGACCATGTGGCAACGTCGACAAGGACCAAGCAACTAGGGGCATCATGATCAACGTCTGTGATCTACCGACCAACAATTGCGACCGGTCAACCTACCTCGAACTGCTGCGAGCCAATGGAGATGCGCTTCCATTGATCCTCTTCAAAGGCGGTCAATGCTTGACCGCCAATGACAATGTTGCCGCGGAATGATGTCACATTGACCTGTTCTCTCGTGTCGGAAAACTCGTCTATTTTGGTTTGTACGTCATCGGCTGAAGCAGCTGAAACGAGAAGGAAAGGAGATTCATTGGACAGGGATATAGATGTCGGTTCCTTTGTATCGCCACTAGGACTATTGGCTTGTAAGTGTGGCTTGAGAAACCGCGAGTGCGCCGACGCTGAGATGGGATGGCGAGCCAGAGACACCTCCACCCCCAAGACTTCGCTGAACCAATTGTTAATAGCAGAGTCATTGTATCGGTGTACACCAATGCTGTGACGACATCCTTGTCAGTCAACCCCGATTGTAAAGTGCTTTGCGACCTACCTCTCTCCGCAGACTCGAGACTCACAGATGGGGATAGAGGATAATTCATCTTGTGTAGGCTCAAGCGAAATAATCAATGCAGGCATACCAGGCGCATTCACGGTCATGGTGTTGTTAGATACACTCAGCTCGGGCCGAATAGCGCACATTTTTGTGTATCTATGGAAACTTGCTTAGCGTCCAATGGGTTCTGGCATCTCACGGCTCACCTTTTCTGACTGAGTGCAAGGCCCGTCTCGGCACTGACCAGCATCCATTCGCGATCGTATAGCAAACCTTGAGGTGTGACTGTCCAGGAAGTCGATGCAGGTATATGGTATCCATGGCAGGATTTGATGGGATCTAGAACAAGTGAGGTAAGCCAACATCATCAGCTATGATCGTTGACTTACATATAATAAGATCTTGTATATGTGCATTCGAGCTATCGTTTGTAGTCGTGTGTTCAGTATGTACAATAGGCGGCATCGAGGCAGGTTCGGTCTCGATAAAGTATTTCCGGAGGAAGGCGACAAATTTTTCGATGTCTTGAAGCGAGGACATGGCACCAAACGAAATGCGTAGCGACCCCGTCGGTACATCGTTCAGCAGATCTACATCGTCTCCACAAACATGGCCAGCAGCGTAATTGTCCTTGACAACATCTGGCGTGAGATGTAGCCAATACTGGTTGCTCCTGCATGGTGTTATCAGCAAAGAGCACCTATAAGGCGACAAACTTATGCTGTACCTACCCTGGGTTACAGAAACCACCGCTTCGAATGTGAATGTTTGTAAGGGAAGCAATCTTCTCCACCTCCGCGCCGCCAATCCAGCTGCCGTTGGCTCGTCTCAAATTGAAGTTTAGGATCGGTCCTTGTCTAGTTGGATCACTTAAACGTCGTTCGCTCGCCGATATATTGTAAAATGTACAGAGAGGTTTGCCATTATAGTGCGCCAAAGCTTGAAGCGTGTCGTAAGCCATGGTGGTGAGGATATTAACATGGTTAGAGATATTGCGAAAGGATAAAAAGAGCTTTGACCAGGTGTCCATGGCGTGATCGAGAGAAATGATATCCAGAAAATTGACCGTGCCATCTTCGTAAATATCGTGCAATTCCGTCGCATGGAATCGTTGCCATGGCTCGGAAGCAACAATGGCAGCAATCGTACCACCACCGAAATACGACTTCTTGAGGATAGACTTGTTACACTTTTTGATCAAGAGACCACCCAAACCAGTGGGCGAGCCAAACATTTTGTAGAAGGAGAAAGTGATAAAATCGGGTGAGTTTGCGGTGTCGGAGAGGTCGAGGAGAGTAGAAGTACAGTAGGACGCGGCATCCAATAGAACCTTGACATTGGGATTCTGGCGTTTAACATCCTGACCCAATGCCAACGGAAATCGTGTACCAGAGAAGTTGCATTGCGCTGGATAGGCAAACAGCGAAGGTGCATCATGATTGCACAAACGATAATTGTTCTGCACAATGTCTTGCTCGCTTGTCATTGACGCACTCGTGCCTTCAATGCCATTGACGATACCACGAATCCCAAGGATACTTGTGTGCGATTCTTGTAGGCATACAAAATGGCTACCTTGCTGCCAGGGAAATATTTCCGCTACAAGCTTGATCGACGCCGTGGCATTTGCAGTAAATACAAGATCATAATCTCCCGGAGTGACATTGAAATGCTCCAAAACGCGCGATCGCACAGCGTCAATTTTACGGGTAGACAATGCAGAAGAAGGCGATCTCGAATGCGGGTTGCCATACAGATGCGTCGTGAGATCTAGCTGGAAATTGCGAATTTGTTCCGTAGAGTAAATCGTGGTCCCTGCATGGTCAAGGTAAACTTGATCTGCAATAAATCACCACAAGGTCAATTAATCATCAAATCAACATGTTCTTGGCAGCAATCCCACGTACCTGCAAGATGAGTAAAGTATCGTGCCCGAATATCCTCTACGGGAAGCGGATAGAATTGTGGCACCTCTGCCTTCTTCAGCGCCGGCATATCCGTTTTTTGGTCAAAGTCCACAAAGCGTTCCACCGTAGGTTTAGCATGAGGACTCATTGGTAATAATAGCACCCGGACGTTCAGTCTACAAGGTCAAGGGATAGGAATGAACACGCCATGAACTTAAGCACCTTATGCAACAAGATTCTGAGTTGGTCGGTACGCCATAAAAGGCAAACTGATCACGTGATACTGACGAAAGTTTGATTCCCTGCCGGATGGAACACCGTGCGGGGAAAGGTCTTACTCGCGAAAAGGACAGCAAGGAGAAGCAAAATAAGCGCATATGGCAAAGGTGAGATGAATTCATCAGTTGGCTTTGGATGATGGTTTATCTATCTGGTCCTGGACTGACGAGTTCTCCTTCTTGGTATGCAGTGGACACAATTGATCAGGTAGTCTCCCGACACCTTTTCTTTAAGGTCAACCGCATCCGTTGTGACTGACAGCTCCATAATAGGTTTGAATCGACGACTGGCAAGGTCTTGAATGGCGAGCCCATCTTGAAAGCTGGCCAAACCATCTCGCGACAAAATGTGCAGGGATTGAAGGCGCGGGTCATCCAGGGCGATATTTTCAGTCACTGTGAAGTGACCGAGGAGGTGGCCGAGGTCAAAAAGGTATGTACGAGTCATGCAAATGTCGACAATATGCCTAGCTGACTTGGGATATTGTAGCTCCTGGCTCCGATCGTCCCGAGGAGCTTTCGCGGAATTGGTCTCAATTATCGGCAACACGCGGAGGAGACCAATTCCAAGATTCCCAAGAACCCCATTGTGTTTTTGAAGCCGCCCCAAGCTGGACAAAACCCTTTCGATCCCATCATCGTACCGAGCATTTGCCAAGACGATCAGACGGACTATGAAGTGGAACTGGCCATTGTGATTGGTAAACCATGCCGCAACGTGACCAAGGAGGATGCTCTGAACTACGTTGCAGGTAGGGAGATATATCAATTGCCATTGATTGCAGCAGTGAGGTTAACAAGACCTCAAACAGGCTATACCATCTGTAACGATGTGTCTGCAAGAAAATGGCAGCAATTTGCTGATCTCTCATCGGGACAATGGTGTTTCGGCAAGAGCTTTGACACTTTTGCTCCTCTTGGCCCAGCGATTGTATCCAGCAAAGTCATTCAGGATCCCAACAACCTTGTGCTGGGGGCGAAGTTGAACGGTAAACAAGTTCAGCACTCCAATACAGCTGATATGAGTAGGTCCTCTGCGCGGTCATTCGGAGTTTTACTAATCTTCAATCAGTCTTCAATTGCAAGCACCTGATCAGCTTCTTGTCTCAGGGCAGCACTCTACTTCCTGGAGACGTGATTATCACGGGTACTCCACAAGGTAAGTCAATGCGACACAAAGAAAACCTTATCTCACGTTCCACATCTTCTTTCTTCCTAGGTGTCGGCGCATCTCGTCAGCCTCCCATGTTTCTCAAGGACAATGATAGAATCGAGTGCTATATTGAAAAGATTGGCTCCATCGATAATCCAGTGATCTATGAAGCTCACGCCAAGCTGTAAACGAGCCAAGGCTTTGTTTGTCTCACTGTCAAATTTCAACAAATTGGATAAATGTCACTTCTGTTCCGTGTTCTGCGTATTCCTCTCCACTTATACGCGGGCTTACTTCAAAGAGAAAAAGCAAGGTGAGATAGCATGCTGGGTTTCCAGTAAACCTCTCTCGCTGGGACAAAATGTACTTTGTCGGCATGGCCGCCCCGTGATCAACAATTCACAAGAAATGTCAAACATTTCCTTTTTGGGAATCAAATATTTCGAGCCCTCATGATCCGCCATCCTTATCGTGGATTGGATTGGAGAACGAACTGTTGGTTGCGTTGTAGACGCGCAGCTTCTTATTCGCATTCCCTTGAGCCGAGAGATTAACTCGAATGGCCATCTCAACGCTAGCTCCAAACACGCCCGACCCCCCGCCAGTTGTGATACCTGAGGTCAATTCGTTCAAGGTACTGGTCATAGGAGACTTGGGCGCAGGCAAAACGTCGCTTATCGGTCGATACGTTCATGGCGTCTTTTCCTCAAACTACAAGAGCACGGTAAGTGGTGAGGGATCTAGACGGCCCCACGCCGACGCAACGGCGTTGGTCCTGGGTCCGGAGGAACGGGTCGCGTCGGCTTCTGACTTCATCTTTGCAAACTGAAAGCTGACGTTTCTAACTTTTGTGCTTGTCGCTATATTCTAGATTGGTGTCGATTTTGCTTTGAAATCCGTCCATCACTCTCCTTGGCAGAATGTCCGAATACAACTATGGGACATTGCCGGCCAGGAGAGGTTCTCCTCAATGACAAGAGTGTACTACAAGGGTGCGCAAGGCGCGTTCGTTGTCTTTGATGTCACCCGACCGGCCACATTGGAAGATGCCAAAGTCTGGAAAGCGGATTTGGATGCCAAAGTGGGCAGTATACCCGTCATACTAATTGGAAACAAGGTACAGTGTACCAAAAAGACAATTGGATCCGAACGATGTACCGGGTTGACACTTTTTCATGTTACAGGCTGATGCTTTGAACGACCCACATTCAGCACCGCCACCCACCTTACACGAGATGGAAACCATTTGTCACGAATGTGGCTTCATTGGCTGGTACGTCACAAACCGTAGGTCCATATTGCCACTCACAACGCGCTCAGGTATTTCACTTCCGCAAAGGAAAACACCAACGTTCAGGAAGCCGCTCACCATCTTGTCGAGAACCTACTCAACCAAAATTCCGCATTTCCTCACCATCAATCCATGAGTGAATTCAGCACTTCCGAGACTGTTCGGTTACAACCCACGGAAAAGTCCCGATCTAGTTGCTGTTGACTGTAAAGTAAGCCCTATATCCCAGTGTATGTATATACAAATGTCGTCAATGTACAGCGAGCCATGTAGACAACAATAGATCCTATGCTCCTATTGCCCATTCCATGACCTCTTCAAAGATCATCCTCCTTTTCCTTTCTTCCTCGTTATAATCTTTCTCCGCGCGTTTGACCGGTTCAACGTGCACTGGACCAGGCGATAGGCACCATGGGTTTCGAGCTACGTCAAATCGATCGATGCATAAAACAGCCGCTGGCATGTCGTTGTCGTTGTCAGGTATAGGTGCACAAGTAGCAAGCGTGACTAACGCCAAAATCACGCATGTTAGCATTAATAGTAGCCGATTCATGACGATTGTAGAGGCAAACAGTGGTAGGGAGAAGAACCACCGAGACTTTATAGCGCGCCCGTTGCGTCTGCATGATAGATGTCTCACTCGCCGCACAAAATTTTCTAGTGGAGAGATTCCTAAAAAGGAAGCATCGGGATGCTTAGAGAGTCGGAGTCGTTGACATTTCCTGTTCTATTCCTGGACAATGGTGATGCGGATACGGATCTGACAGGTACAATATTTTCCCTCACCAGGGAGGAGAGAATGCACGGATAAATGGGTCTGCTACTAGAACAAATGCTAACACTACTATCGCGCCTCACCGATTCCTCCCGCGACACCACTATCCTGGACCTTGGCAGGTAAATACTTGTATGGGTTCATGATGGCATTCGGATCAATGACGTCCTTAATCTTGTGCATCAAATGAATCATGGGCTGGCTTTTGGAATAGTGTAGGAACTTCGGCTTCTGCAGCCCGAGACCGTGTTCGGCCGAGATGGAGCCCTTTTGCTTGGCTGAGCACAAGTATGGGTTAGCTCGATAATACGAATCTCAACACGCATGTACTCACCAACCCATTCAAATACATATGGCTCAATAAGATTGGCCACCTCTTCGTCGTAACTCTTGGCTGATACGTTCAGGTGGAGATTTCCATCGCCAATGTGACCGTAGCCAACAACTTCAAGCACTTTTCCTTGATTGTCGGCTTGATATACGCCAGCTTGAGTGAGCCTTTCACGCATGTCTTGGACGCATTCGTAAATTTTGGATACGGGCATGGAGATATCGTACTTGTATGTAGCTCCATTCTTGCTCAACGCTTCTGTAATCCCTTCACGGATCGACCATAAAGACGCGATCTGCGAGGCATCTTGCGCAAGAACACCGTTGGGTATGGTCTCAGACTGCAAAAGCTGCTCTAGAAAATTGGATAATTTCTCATCATCATGATCCTTATTGGAGCCTGCTGTCTCAATAAGCACGTAGAATGGGTGCTCCTCGCCTTCCATGGGATCTTTGGCTCCAGGTATTTCGTGCTTCTTGACGAGACGAAGGCAATCCTTGTCCCAAAACTCGAAAGCCGACAAGATTTCGGACAGATCAGTACGAGCTTGCTTGAAAATCGTCTGCACGCCTTCGTACGAGTTGACGCCCAAGCAGGCTACATTGATGGACTAACCAATGCGTCATTAGATTCAAGAATTGCGAACATTTCTGACGATGAAGCGTACCTTTGCTTTTCTGGGCGCAAGAATGGACACACCGGTAATGATGCCAAGAGTGCCTTCTGAACCGATGAAGAGCTGCTTAAGATCATAACCGGTGTTGTCCTTTCGCAGCGTGGACAAGTTGTCCAAGATGGTGCCATCGGGCAATACCTAGAGACCGTTTAGCCAATAGGTAGATGCATCAGGTCATAGGATGACTTACGACTTCGAGGCCAAGGACAGTGCCGTGCAGAGAGCCGTACCGAAGCAAACGAAGTCCTCCTGCGTTCGTGGCAACATTGCCTCCAATGTGACAACTTGACAAGGTTAGCGCACGCCTCCAATGAGAGGAGAGCTTGTCTTACCTTCCTTTAGCACCGAGATCGAGAGGCATCATGTATCCGCGCTCAGCCAAGTAGTTGTCCAATGCCTCTAGTACGCATCCAGCGTCGGCAACCAGCGCACCTAATATGCAGCGTCAGATGGACAAAATGCCAGCTGGAAGATTCTGACCAACCTACCAGAGACTTCGTCAAATGTCCGGACCTTGTTCATATTTTGAGTACTGATAACAATCTCATCAAACACCGGTATACTGCCCCCCACAAGACCCGTGTTTCCTCCCTGAGGCACAACCGCAAGTCTAGCATGTTTGTCAGCATCCCTGCTCTTCCCCGGCTTTCGTGTGCCCACCTCTTTTCGTTACAGTATTTCAGGATGTCAGAGACTTCCTGTGCACTCTTAGGTTTTAGAACCAGTCGAGTTTTACCGCGATATTTATTCATCCAGTCTGTGTTGAAAGCATGTAGGTCGGAAGCCGAGTCGTAAATGATTGCACTGGGTGATAGAATCGATTCGAAATATTGCACATCCTCTTGAGCAAGCTGTTGGCCAGTTATCAGTGAACATTCGTCAGAGCCAAGTTGCATTTACCTCCTTGTACTTCGGGTCTCGCTTGATACCCGGGTATTTCTCTGCGGTGTATTGTACCTCGCGAAGAGAAGTGGAGGTGGAGAATGCGAAAGCACGGGTAGCTGGATATGCCCCGAGACTCACTCTACCTATCTTTGGCCCGGCTAGTCGCGGAATAGCCGAGATTCCGAACCTCAGGGCCAAAGCCTTGCCTCTAAACCTCTGCATGACTTTTCAACAAGGACTTGCTCGATCTTTTCTCCCTCACGGAATCAAGATCTCTTGAAGGTCACGTGAGTGCAGGGTTGGTTCGCTTTTGGGATAGTGGGATGGATAGAGGGACAGCGAGGCGTATCTTGAGCTAAGAGAGTGTTTGATACCCTCCCTTCTTCTACCGCCTCACAACCTCTTTGCTCAATGATGGGATTGCTTGTCTTCCAAGGACAGTCTATATTGTGAATGATCTAGAATTACATGGTGCGCGCGATAATGTACACAGGAGCCTTCACATATTACCATCCTCCTTATCTTGCAAAGCTTTGGCATGCTTGTTGACCAAAGCCATAATATCGTCTATCGACATTTCGGCGGGGACGAAGGAGATGGATTTGTTGTCACCTATATTGCTTGGTCAAGAGACGCAATACAAGACGAACATGACGAAACAACTTACGGTACTTGACAAACACGTTGCCTTTGTTTGCTGGATCCGAGCTCACACTTGTCGTAATCTTGAGTGAAGGGTTGATCTGTGTCGTGCGATCGGTTTGCAACCGCGAGAGAAAGATTCTATGAAACGTGTTCATTAACACGCGCGCGACTCGCCTAGGCCTCGTTACTTACCTCGCTGACTTGCTGTATTGGCTATAAGGTGAGAAAGCGACTTTGACTTCACTGAAATGTTTCGCAAGCATGGTCACCCAACGCAACGCTGAATGTTTGAAAATGAAGCGAAATTTTGGAGCCCTTGCCACACTGAGGCCGCAACCTGCGCTGGAATAACCAAAGACACTGAAGCACCAAACAGACTCAACCAGAGAACCATGTACTTTGCTGGCGTGTCTGGTGAGTCCTTTTGCGCCACGTCGATAAGTACTTGGGCTGTTTGACAGGGATGAATACGGTAAAATGGTACTCCAAGGATGGGATGATCCGTCAAGGACAAGGAACCGATATCGGATATTGGATTACTTTGTAATGAAGCATGGAAATGCTGCGGTATGACGAGACAATAGAGGTCTTCAATGTCGAGATGATTGCCAGCTATCGTTCGATAAGCGTGATAGTTAAGAGCAAACACGTACAATACTGACCAGCATCCTGAGGCAACAGGAAAAGTTCAGGAATTCGAAAGGTGGTCGAATACAGGACGTGAAACTCGATCCATAGACTGGACGCTGAAGCACCGGCAGCCTCATCCTCTTCCTCCATTGGCAAGACCATATCATTCAATGCTGCGTGTTGAAAACTCTGCACTGAGCTGACACGCATGACTTGCTGTCGACATTTAAAGTAACCCATTGTCTCCCGCGAGAAGGGCTACAAAGCGTCGTCAATAGGGGAGCGCAAAAGGCGGGATACACTCACCATTGGTTGCTCTATCCATTCACAAGGCTGAACAACGGACCAACAAGCCGCAAGGTCTTTGCAACCTGTGTTGAACTCGGTCCGTGCCAAGTACGGAAAGTTGGCCAGTCCGATGGAAGACACCATTCGCGAGCAGCTACTCTCCACGGCTGAAGCGCGTAGCAAGACCTTTTGTCCTTCTGAAGTAGCGCGCAAGTTGGACGTGGAGGATTGGCGAACCACTACGCCAGCCGTCAGACAGGAGGCTGTCAACTTGATTGACCAAGGCAAACTGGTATGCCTACAAAAGGGCAAAGTCGTGGACATTCGCAATGCGCATGGTCCTATACGGTTACAAGCCAAGGAAAAACACGAGTAACAAGAGTCTATGGTTTTGTAATTACACTGTTCCTACTTGCTGCCACTCTCTTGAGTCCCTGGTGGAGGCATTCCAATCGGTTGACCCTATGCATGATGCTTAGTGAACAGTCGCCTCATGTCAGTCAATGTACTTACCGAAGACACTTGCGACATCAAATCCCACACCGTCATCTTCATCTCCTTGAGCTGCCTGGCCTGTTCTTCCTGCGCAAGCTTCAATTGTTCATCGGCCGCCTTCTTCATTTCAACGTGCTCAGCGGCAAAAGCATCTCGGGCTTGCTTTCGCATTTGGTCAAGGAACGACAATGGTGGTTTGTCATCTTGCTGTGTCACTCCTCCACCAAGCAAGCTGGCCAGACCCCGCTTTTGCTTCTTTTCTGCCCGCTCCTTCTCCCAGTTGGCTTTAATCTGCTCGTTCATGAGCTTTTCTCTTCGTGCCCATTCTTGAGGGATATCTTTCCCTTGGAAGGTGGCAAGAACTGGCCGTACATCCTCAACATTGGTCAGTGCAATGGCTACATAAACATTCGTCAGTCATGGGGTGCGCATGTTGTGTCAGAGCTTACCTTCCAGGAAGGGAATGTACTCCAGCAGGTCCTTGTCATCGGGAGTACCTCGCCATGGCTTCAAAGGAACGGCGTTTTCTGGTTGCAGAGAGTATGCATCTGGGTTGGAGTCCATAATGATCACCTTGGATAGATCTCGGTTGAGATGGGAAAGATCCTTGACGTATTTTCCATCAATGTACCGAGAAGATTCGCGATACAGGCGATAGAGCGCATACTGATAAGGATCCAACTTGTCGAGAATGGGTTGGGCATTCTGTGGAGCGCGTTAGTAAAACAGAAATAAGGTATGAACCCGCCATGGCTTACCATGCTCGTATTTGAGGTAAAGATGACAATTTCGAAGAATTGACTCATGTAGGCCAAAAAGTAGTCGACGCCTGGACGCTTGGCATGTCTCCAGCCATACTCTTTCTATAAAGTGTTGTATATAGAGTTAAGCATACTGGTGCACCATTTTGCTGTCAACCAAAACACCTACATCCCAAGTAGAATACACCAGAGTCTCATCCATGTTGATGACCAACGTGTATGGTCGCTGGTATGGCTCGGGCAAAGGGTCGGGTAGCAGTTTGTCCCAAATCGGGTTGGAGAGCGACTAGACCGTGTATTACTGTCAGTGCCCGAACGAAGGCCGCACAATGGCCGAGGCCAACTTACACTCTCAAACTCGTCATAACGATCCTTGCATCGGTGAAAGGCTGCCAACAATGGGTTTTCGCTAGCGTACTGGAAGCAACGTTCAGCATCACATGGCCCAACGGGTCAGCTCGGATGCCTGATATCCTTCCTTACCTTGTCTACTCGTCCGTCCTCAAAGGGCCGTCCTTATACGCAACGCAACGTATTCGTCAAGACATGAGACACGATCTCGACAGGTCACTTACCAAAGTAAAACAATGCACCCCCCGTAAGTCCAACGGTCGCTCCTGCAGCAGTGGCATAAACCTTCCAGTTGCCAGTAGCCTCTCCAGGCGCCTTTGCCGGTTTCCGATCGCCTTTTGGTGCAGTCACTTTCTTGCGACTAGCACCACCCGTTTTCTCAGAAAGAGCTTCCTCAGCAAGACTCTTGGCTGCCTTGCTCGTGGCATCAGAAGACGTCGCTAATCGCCTCCTAATGACCTGACCAGCAACTCTGACTCTCGGCAACATTGATCAACGATAAAAAATTTCGAGAAAACCGATGGTGTTTCCGCCCAGTGAACGTTATGTGTCTGTCTATGTTTGCCGTCCTGTGAATGGTCTATTGACGATCACACTGCGCATGCATGGATGGGTTGCTTGTAGAGCCGTAACCAGAAAAAAAAATGAAGTTATATACAAGGGAATTGACATGATGGGGACGTGGATCTAGAGATACATCTATGCGGCACGGAGGACCACCTTGATCCGTTTGAACTCTCTTCAACACCATGGTGTTTCTCTCTATTTCTAGACATTCACGAGGGCCTTTAATGATCCAAATTGCTCGATGCCTTCATTTGGTTTAACGTCATCATTTTGCCCAATAACGTTCGACTCGGGTCACTAAGTGAAAAGGCTGGTCCCACAGGCATGGTATGACACGAGCGCAGGTTGGTGCCATACATCTCTCCCTCTCTCGCTTACCTTTGCCATGGTCCGTATCACTGCTGCCTTGATCTTGGGTGCTTCCTTGGTTGCTGCGCAATCCACGACCGATAATAGCTTGAACAGTATCATCAACGACATCACTTCTCAATTGGCTGGTGCCTCTGCTAATCCCAGTGGCGCGCTTTCATCTATCGAACAAGCTGCGCCCACCTTGGAGGCCAGTGCTAGCTCTTTGTTCGCCAGTGCCGGTGCAACTGCTGCTGCTTCAGCTCATGCAGGTACCTCTGATGCCTACATGAGTCCTGTCAATAGCAAAGTGGTCATGGGTGCGTTGATGGCTGTGTTTGCTGGTATGTGGGTCATGTAATCGAGGGAGGCGGACCGAGATATCCTTGTAGACATATGTATTTTTTGCACCTATCCAATGAAAAAGGCATCAGAGGATGATCTTGTTAAAAGAACTTGCTATAAACATGTGCGTTGTAAGTTTGGCACTTGCCGTACCTCATGCGACTGCGAGCATACATAGAGAGCCATGGAATTGGGTGTACGTGACTGGAGTTGTGGGATGATCGTAAAGCAACAGCGCCTTCGCCATTCTGGTTGCTGAAGGCAGATCCACCACTGCAACCCAACCGGGCACCGAGCAAGGCGACGTATCGCTCGTCATTCAATGACTTAAACAAGCCAGAATGGTGTGCTGTTACAATCCAAACTCATAAATGGCGCACATGGAGAGCCTGATCGATGAACGGGCTTGGATGATCGACTGTGGCTCAGCGAGACCCTTTGGCACGAAACAAAAAAGGTTGGAGCGCATAAAGAAATAGCCGTATATGACCTCGGCGCAGTGCGAAGCAATCACATCACACCCCGAAGGTTTTAAGCGTATATCATTCACCGAATCGATATCAAGCTTCCAATGCTTAGGTTCTATTGCACTCCTGGGCGATGCGATGGATCACGCTCCTTTCCATCAGACTCTGCTGTGTTGATTCACGATTTCAGTCTTGCGTCGGGCCAAAGTACTCATTCCAATGCGTCAATGAGACAAGCTTGGTACATGTACATGGCTTGGTTTGTAGGACAAACAAAAGCCCTGTGCCAGATATATAGACCCCTTGATGCTCGCCTCGTTGACAGACATTCGACAAGCACGGTTCGATTCACTGCCGCCTTGACCTTGAGCGCGTCGTCCCTTGTGGCCGCACAACTTTCCTTCGACAATTCATTGACCAGTATGCTCGGCAACATGGCCTCCGATCTGTCCGCTTCCACCTTTAATCCTAATGGCCTCATGTCTCTCGAAGGAGCTAGGTCCACCTTGGCAGCCGGCGCTACTAGCCTCAGTAATCAAAATCCTTGGGTGGCGAGTTACGTTGCAGGTGCACTTTCTGCTATGAGTCAATTCGCTAATGCAACGGCTACGGCCACTGGAGGTGATCCCACCACATGGTCGTACTCTAGTCAAACGACGTTTGTGAGTGTTTCTGCCTCTGAACACACCAGCGGTGCGCACGGGAATGCAGTGAATGCCCATGCGATGGTTGGTGCTTTGTCGACCCTCTTTGCTGGTATCCCGGTCATGTAAAGCTATCGTAGGCCAATCTTGTCGAAGCACAGGTATCTTGTACCTCGTCAATACAATACGAGGTCTTTTAGGTTGATGTGCCAGTTCGACAAAGGAGACAACGATTAATGGATGTATGCCCAAGCCTAGGCTTGTGCCGGGCTGTAGCGGTCAACGGGTACAAAGGAACGTCAGCAGGCAGACGAGAATAAACGACCTTCAAAAAGCGTGGAAAAGGCATCCCCACCCCATAGCAAGACACGCAAAAGATACTGTCGAGCAAAGGAGGTGCAAGATTGGCCACTCAATGATGTGACAATCTAGAACCTGATGATACGGCTCGATGATGGTGATCAAAAAGCCAATGAAAAGGTCGGACAATTCCAGGCTGTGCGCTTCTGATGTGGCGAAGAGAGAATTGATTTGCCTGGACTTGCTGAGTACAAGTAGCGGAGAAAAGTGGAACACGGAAAACCCCCTACCCGTGTGACCTTGGCGATGGAGCCGCTCGAAAAGTGTCGTGGGAAAGTTAAATGAATTCCATGTGTATACGGCGAAAAAGAGAGGAATGTCCGCGGACACACGCATCAAAAACAGGCGCGATATCTATTGTCTGTACATGGCACTAAAGGTTACCTTCGTCCATAAAACTCCACCAAGCTCCGAGTTCTTGGTCAATTCCTGGTACCTGGTTGCTCGCGGATCTCCCAGCAGATCTCACTCAGCCATCGCCGTATATGGCACCTCTGCTTTCGAACATGATCATCTCGCTTGAGCGTTAGTGTTCATCATATGAATGGAGGAAATGGCACATCCGGCTCAATGCATCGACCACCGTCGTACACCACGGCTTCGCGCTTAAATTTAAAATGTATAAAAAGACAGGCCATGGATGTAGATCCTTATCAACCATGGTTCGACTCCCTATTGCTGCACTCGTCCTCGGCGCGTCCCTCGTCACCGCGCAAGATCTGGGCGGCCTCACTAGTCTCCTCAATCAGTTGACCTCTGATTTGGCGGGCGGTACGATGAATCCAGGTCAACTCACATCCTTGCCAACGCTGCCACGGGCTTGACAACCGGCATCACCGACACCGGGTTCACAGGTACCATTGACCCCAGTGCTATTGCTGCTCAAGCTACGACTGTCAACACGCTTACTGCATTGCCAACTGTTGGTACGAACACGATGACTACTGCGACGGCTACGGCGACTGTAAAGACAAGTAGTGCCTTCACAACTTCAGTGAATGTCCAGCTGGTAAAGGGGGGATTGATGACCATTTTGGCGGCTGTGTGGGTCATGTAGCCGCATGCGGACCTATAGGAAACCCATAATATATTTACATCCATTGTTACACTATATTGATCTGCGGGCGTCTGCAAAAACTCTATTCGTTGCGACGCCGGCTCCGCATTGACGGCTTGGATAACATATCTACTTCACTGGACAATGCGCGTCTGACTTCATCCTCATCCGTCTCAGAGTTGAGACTTTCGGAGGCGTCAGTGATGGTGCGACTTTCAGAATCAAAGGAGGTTCCCCCCTCGTCCGCATGGGATTTGCCATGTCGAGCAAGACGTGATTCATCCATGGCCGATCCGGTATTAAAGGATGTCAAGGATTGCATCGAAGGAGTGCGAGAGGCAAATCTTTTGTCTTTGGAGATTGGTTGGTGCGCGGAGGATGCGGATGGGTATTTTGAGCCTGGTTGATCCCAAGGCTCCGTGATGGACGTCAATTTCATGCCAAACGCATGCTCATAGGGTGATGATGTCGAGAGTGACGTGACTGAGTCAGTTTCATCGTGAAGATTTGCTGCAGGGGACGAGTATCGCCATAGTTGATCCTCGGGATGGGCGGGTGAGAGGCCGTTGGGGTACTCGAGCGAGCCCGTCTGAAGTTCCTGTGAGTCAATGCCTTCTTGAGGCTCAGCGTACGCCCTTAGTCGTGCCATCGCTCTTTGTCCGTACATGCGCCAAGTAATGATGGCGACAATGGACTCCCAAAATATGAAGATGCCTACAAAAACCGTAGCCGTGCTGATTGGCCAATAATACATAAAGTATCTGGAATGTCATGCCATGGTGAATAGGGCATTGGGCAAACACAAGATGCATTGCTTACCTGAGACCTTTAAATTCAGCATCAAGTCTGAGGGAAGCCTTGTAGATCTGCAATCCTCGCTCTGAGATGGCAATCATGGCTTGTGTCACTGGATGCGCGTCGCTTTCACGAAAATTTTCCATCATGAGCATGGACATGGCGAACTTTTCATCCGGAAAGCCCAGCAGATATAAAGGTATCCGCATCAACGACTTGATGAGACGTTTCACAGGCGAGTGATAGGGCAGCAGACACTGTGAAGTAAATTGTCAATGCTATGCGCAAAGGAATAACACGAGGTACACTTACGGGACGACTTGAGCGAGCCACAGTCACATTATCGGCCGTCAACATGTCGACAACAAGCATAAAGTTGCCCAGATCCAGATTCCGGTCGGACAAAGGCATCTCGAAATCCACAGAGACCGTGTATGTCTGTCGACTGGCCAATGGCTGCAGTGGTGTAAGCAAGCACAGCCAATCGCAAGGACAAATGTTGGCGCCTACCTTCGGATACCGTCCTTGCTGCGTCAAATCCACATAGCCTGTAGGCCTCATAGAGTTCCTACCCAGCAAAGCGTCAGTCAACGGTGGCTAACGTAACGTCTTCGAGACAACATACGTGTATTCAAGCCAAATAGGATCCACTCTCCGCACCTCTGGCAGTACCATCCAGTAAAACGCCGCATATCCCGTCAACGCCAACGCGACAACTGCAATACCTGCACCAGCGGCCACGACGAGTGTGAGCACTAATCGATGCGTATTGTTGGTCGTGATGGCCGATTGCACTGAGCGAGCCAGTGATCGTTGAGGCACTGCTTCCTGCTTGTCTTCAGGAGTGTCATTCATGGTAAAAAGTCAAAGGAGAAGAGTGACGCGCGACAATTCCACGTGCCAAATAGACCATGGACAAGTGCGAGGTGTGCGGTGAACAAGTGTTCAAATACAAATGTCCTGCTTGTGGACGGCGGACCTGCTCGCTGGCATGCTCAAAACAACACAAGGTACAAGAGAATTGCACTGGAGAACGGAGCAAGACGCATTACATTGCGCTCGAAAACTTTGACGACAAGGCGCTCATGTCGGATTACAACTTTTTGCAAGACGTTGGCCTCATTGCCGACAACTCTGTTCGAGAGAGTATAGCGATAAAGAAAGCGGGCATAGGTGCAAAGAAGCGAATGAACGCGCGCAACATGTTACGGAAGCGAGCGGTACAGCAAGGCATTGAACTTGTGTTGATGCCACCAGGGATGAAGCGACAAAAGATGAACAAGACGCAGTGGATTGGCAAGTAAGTACGAGACATTGTGGATGAAAGAGGTTGTGAAAAGGCTTGTTTCCGCTGACGCTATCGCGGCGCTCATAGATTGAAGCAATTCCAGTGGAGTATCGAAGTGGTGTTTCCTGAACTCGGAAATGCGAGTATTCTCAAGCATAGGCAGGTGCTTTGGATCAGGCGCGCCGAGGATCTAAACATGTACACTAGAATCATACCGACAGAGACATTGCGGAGCATCATTGACAAGTTTATCGCCTTTATACCCAGCACACATCCAGATCAAGCCACGCTTGCTAAACACATCTTTTCATCGAACGACATGGTCATTGGCCTCAAAAACTTTCAAACCGCCAAATCGCCAACCACCTTCACGGATCTTAGTCAACATGTGAACGAGACGCTCGATAAGGTACTGGTGGGTACGAAAATCTTGGAGTTTCCTACACTTTACGTATGGAGGAAAGCACGAGCAGATCAATTGGTGGCCGACGGGTCGATTCATCTCGTCGAAAAGCAGGCGGTAATTGCGCCCCTGGGTACACAAGTCAGCGACAAACCGGACCCAGACCATCAAGGCAAGGAGGACGACGAGGAAGGGGCCGAGGACGAAGGTGAATTAGAAGCCGAGGAAGACGTCGCTATTCCTTCCCTCGATCCGACCGTCATGGACCTGGATCTTGACAAGGTCCTTTCTGCATTATCAGAGGATTTGGGAGCAGACAATGAAGCACCGCAGGCAGAGTAATGTGTATATACACGAGCATTCTATCGTTGCCATCCATTGTAAAGTAAGCAATGCAAAAACGTCTATGGCGAGTCTATAGTATACATAAACAGAAGGTCATGAACTTGGCGTGACCTTTTGTGTGGACTCAAGCTGCTTTTGAAGCGCCTGTTGCTGCTGTAACTCTAGCATATTTTGTTCCTGCTGCTTTAGCTTTTGACTTCGTCGCTCATTGTCCTTTTGGATTCCGAGATGCATGTTCTACCACGAAAACGATCAGTCGTGTGAGTTTATGCGCATTCTCTTGTTGAGCATACCTCACGTTCTTGCATTTGCAGATAGTGGACACCATACACGGTAGCCACCGTAAATACCACGGCAGAAGCGAGCGTCAACTTGGCTGCCGTACTCATGGAACAATATCAAAGCTTTGATTCAGCATATAATACACCGCCCATGGCTTCTTCCACATCAACAGTTCTTTCTACATAGATTTGGGATATGCCACGCTTGCCACGCTCTAACCATAGACGATGGCGTGGCTTGGTGACGCTGTCTTTCGGTTGGCCTTGAATGGGATAAAGATGATCGCCTGGAAGAGCTGAGCAGAAATTGAAGGTTGGAGGATTGGGTGTCGCGGCATCCAATGGTGGCCATAAATCCTTGCCGGGTTCTCCTACTTGGTCGGCAGGCATGAAATAAGGGCATATGGTCACAACGCCATTGTTGGATACGCTTTTCCTACTTCGAAAAGCGCCCACTCCAGCCAAGTCCTTCAAGTCTTCCTGGCGTTTCACTAGCGACAAGGCGTATAAAGAGTACCATTGCGGGGGAAAAAGCGTAATATTTCCAGTTGCATAGAGCTGCAATGCTTCTTCCGGTCGAAGCCATCGAAGATCGAGCACCTCTTTGCCATCCGGAGTGGGTATATGCACTTGCGTGTCATTGTGAGGCAGCGCTGGCGGTTTCGGGAGATTGGCGAGAAAGAAATGGGTGTTGTATCTCCGAGGCTCAATGAATGGCGTAACCCACTGAGAAAAGTGCACGAGGTCAGCTGTTAACGGTTTGGACTTTGTTTGCTGACAATAGTCGAGCAACGTATCGGCATGAGCGTGCACGTCGCTCCGCAATTTCGACATGTCGGCGCTATCGAGATTGGCATGGTAATCTTCTTGCTTGTCCAACAGCAGGATACCTGCTTCCTCAAAGGTTTCGCGCACAGCGCATACTTTCCAAGGAAGCAGCGGGTCTCCATCGCCCAAAATGCTTTTCCAATCGGGCCTTTGATCGCTCTCGTCGAGGTTACCGCCTAGTAAACCCATTTACTCAATAGACGCTCAACGCATCAGGATAAATATACCCACCAGGAAAAACGTAGGCGTTCATGAAGGTGCTTTTTGCATTCCTAAGCGAGATATCGCATGTGAATGTTTAGTCAGGCACAGAGCAGCATACGCGACCGGTACCTCTTCAATAAAAGCACCTTGTAATCGCACTTGCCAATGTCATACTCGGATGAGCTCTTGGAAATGGGTGCTGTCAGTACCAGACTAAGGCTGCAGGTGAGTATGTTTGCATATGAGTAACGTCTATACCTGCGTTGCGGAAGGACGAATGTTTCCTTTGAGTGTCGTTGCGTTCACCATGCTCGTGAATGCTCGGCTAAATGCTCCTAAGAAATACCGTAGAGTCAGCCTTGACGACGCATGAAAGCCTAGTGATGCAACATTGCCTACCTACAGACAGTGAGCCAACGTGCCGCATCAATAACAGAATGCCCAATTAGGCATTTCCCCACATTCTTCAATTCACGCTCGTAAGCTTGAAACTGATTTGTATAACTCTACAAGACGAATGCATCTACGAAGTGTTGTACAACGGCTTTGCCTTGATCATGATCAAATCTACGTGTGCGGACAACGATGGCACCATGGGCATTAAATGCGTCAATCTTGACAAAGTACTTGTTCCAGCCCAAGCGATTCAGATGGCGAGCAATATCCTGTTGAATTTGCGTGAGTGGTAGCGGAGTGACGCTGTTGTCGGCAAGTTGGCTGCGGGTGGGCGTAAAGCTGGTATGCGGTGATGTGTGCTGATTGGTTTCTGGTTCCTGTTGGCCGGGTCGGTTAACTGCCTCGAGGACGGGAATAAGGACGGTATCATCGACAACATTAGATGTTTGATTATTTTCATGACTTTCGCTTTCTTGTGCTCGCTCTTCTTTCGTGGATGGACGACGTTGAGTTATAAATCTAGTACTATAAAGGCCCTTGGCCAACAGTTTCCGGACACGTACACGAGACGATAATGATTGGACGGTGATTGTGCTGCAGGCTACAAAGAACCAAAGTGGAAAGACAAAGATGACGAGTGTGGTAAAGAGGATCTTGTTGGTGATTTGACGAAGAGTCGGTATCGGCTCAGGCGGGATGGGATCGGCTTTTGAAAATGCTGTGACGACGCTCTCATAATCCTGGTCAAAAGTTCTAAAATATGCCCGCTCATGAGTTTGAAAGGCTGGGCGAGCGATGACTTGAAAACTTACAGGTCAAGTTCACGAATCTTTGTAAAAGGATCAGATTCTTCGATAGCTCCCGTCCAGAATGGCACACTGCGATCATCTTGTACGTTGGCGTACAATGTGCGTGTAGCAAACTGACTTAGACCTCGATAATAAGTGCTATCTGGTATGACAAGTTAGAATATATGTTGAAGGTAGAGCGAATCAGAAATATAAAACACACCTGGCTCGGCCATGGCGAGTAGCAGTGGCTTCCCGGCTTCATCGGCATCAGCCAACTGCAATTGCTCCCCTACCGTCAAACGTTGAGCCTCGTAAAGTGGTCACTAAGGTCAGTCATTAACTCACCCGTGTGTGACAGCATACGTGCACAAAGGTAATTGAAGACCTTTGCCATGTTGGTCTTATTGGGTGATCTGACACCGAGATGAGGAGTTGCAAAGGTGTAAAAATGCTAACGAAATGATATGAGTCTCAAGCCATGCGTCGTATTTTCTCGTTCTCCATACCATGGGTTTGACCTTGTCAAAGAAACCATCTTGATAAAGCACTCCAATAGCATATCTTGATATAAGTCCACCCAGAGAATAGCCCAATATTGATATACTGGTGACATTGTATTCCTTCTCGATCAGATCATCGTATCCGTGATAAATCTGCCATTGTCAACATCGGCATGAGCGACAGCCAAACCAAGCTTACCTCTTCCACCAAACGTTGACCGCAGATAGCGATGCCATCATAGGTGAATGCTGACTCATTGCTCTTACAGTTTAGCTATAGATACCAAAGTTTAACCGAGCACTCTTTGACGTGCCAAGCGGTTTCACTGGACGACTCGGCTTACCACATGAACACCTTCTCCGTGAGCTTTGGAGAGTGTCTTGGAGATGTAGTCCAAGTGAGACTTGTTACCCCATAGTCCATGGCATAACACCACCAAATGAACTTGTTTCATTGCCAAGAACAAGACCAAAAGGTGAACGCGCGTTCAATTACCTATTGGGGTTGCCATGGGCTTGCTGACCATCATCAAAAAAACGAAGCGGAAAGAGCGTGAAATGCGCTTATTGATACTGTAGGTTGACGGCAACGATCTGTAAGGCGTTTGCGTAGAGCTCATGGACTGACGTGCTTTGGTCGTCTCAAACAGTGGACTCGATAATGCAGGCAAGACGACGATACTAAAACGTATCAATGGTGACGATATTAGCAAGGTGTCGCCGACATTGGGCTTCGAGATCAAGACATTGGAGTATCAAGGGTGAGAAATAAACTTGAGCTTGCACTGGATCAAAACTCATGGATGCTCAGGTACAAACTCAACATCTGGGTAAAGTATTGTGGGATTGTATAGTATTGCATCCGGATCTAAGACGCTACAGGATGTTGGAGGACAAAAGTCAATACGATCCTACTGGCGAAACTATTTTGAACAGACCGAAGGATTGATCTGGGTTGTGGACTCGGCAGATCGCTTACGTCTACATGATTGTAAGGAGGAATTGCACAAGCTCCTGCAGGAAGAGGTAAGCCTCTCCTATGGAATCATAGAATATCGCACTCACATGTTTTGAATCAGCGCTTAGCGGGCGCTTCATTGCTCGTTTTTGCCAATAAACAAGATTTGCCCGGATCTATGAATGGAGAAGATATTCAACGTGTAAGTTCAATGACCGGCGTTTCCATGTGCTGACTCTCTACTTTAGCACCTCGATCTAGACACCATACGAACGCATCATTGGTCAATACAACCTTGTAGTGGAGTAACAGGCGATCATTTGCTCAAAGGCATGGATTGGCTCATTAGAGACATTGGATCACGCATTTATCTGCTGGACTGAGCATGTATATATAGATGGGTATGCACAGCTTTAAATCGACATTACCAACACGGCTGAAGAGGCGCTTATGGCTCTTGGCTGTCTGCGTCTGCATATACCTTCTCATCCGACGATCGTCTGATTCCAACGTTCAAGCGCCATTGACATTTGATGAAGCCATTGGCCAGCATGTACCTCAACCGGAGGCTCAAATCACCGTGCGCGGGCTAGATGACGTGTCTCAGGAAGTAGTGGAGGGATCTGTCCATGCCCGACCACAGGATCCGGAGCGTCACAACGCCTTACCAGTTCTCGAGCAACAGCTAGTGAGTTCGGGACCGAAGACCGCAAAAGCCATATTACCCATGCCTCGCTTTGACGGCGCCAGTATTTGGAACGACCCGGACGAAAAGTTTCTCTCGTATCTGCCGCATTCGGGGCTGAGTAATCAGCAACTAGCGCTCACCAACGCTTTATTGCTTGCGTACGAGCTAAATCGAACACTCATTCTACCTCCGGCGTACCTAGGAGTCGTTGCGCGTAAGTAATAAGAATCACAGCCATGGCTCACCGACTAACCCTCTTGCAACAGCTTGGAAATCATACTATGAATTGGAAAGAAAGTTGGGATTCACCAAAAAGATCTGGGAGCAAATCTGTGTGGATGAAGATCCCGAACTGAGAGCGTCGAGTCCAGCCTGGATGCTGAAGCACTGCGATGAGTTCAATGCGTTTGTTGCCGTCAAGTGGTCTTGGCTCTATGATCTATCGCCCCTCAGAAAATACATACGAATGGTGGATTTGGAAGGCAAAGATGTGAAGGTTGGAAATATTCTCAAGCAATTCCGCATTTCGCGTCAAGACACGTATATACAGGTGGATGAAGATCCATACGATTGGCTTGTCTACGATGATCCCGACAATATACCTACCGGAACAAAGTACAAACGCATATTACCCCTCTCTTACTTTGGCGACATGCCACACAAACTCATTCAACTCAACAGTGCTTTTGGGACTCGTCGTGTGAGGTCGGATTTGCCCGAGCATAAGGGTATCAAGAATCTGATTGTGCGATCGCTCATTTACAAGAACGACATCCTAACGTCCGTTACTTCCAATGCCGTGAGTCAGCTCGGCGGGCAAGCCAATTTCATCTCCATCCACGTGCGTACAGGTGATCCCATGTTTGAAGAGCTGCTAGAGTCGCATATAGATGGAGCTGTCGCGGACATTGCGTCATTAACCGGTTATGCTCGGCGATTCCCAGTGGAGGAAGCAAGTCTACTCGTTCTACTTAAAGGGGCCGTTAACAGCACAGATCCAGTCCCACGCAAATCGCTCGAGGAATGCAAAGCCATCAGCCAAGAACGACAGCGAACGGGCACCCCCACAGGTCAAGAAAGCATAATCTACATTGCCACCAATCACAAAAACCCATCCAACGACCCACACTTTGCCCTGTTATACCATCACTTTCCATGCATCTTTACACTCGCTGACCTTCCGCCTTCCATCCTTGACCCACTCGATACCGTTCGATCACCCTTAGAATCCAAGAAGCCGATGCGCTCCATACTGATACCTTTAGTAGACGGCATGATTGCAGGTCATGCCTCCAAATTCTATGCGAATCCAAAAAGCACGTTTTCGTGGTACATTAAGCGTATGTATGAAAGGTGGTCTGGAGGCGTTGTACACGCCAACGCCTAAATCTAATTTATATATACACATGTTACAATTCATACACGTCCTGCGATGATGCCTGCTCCCCGACTGTTATCTAGTCCTTCCCATCCTTGTTCTCCAACATTGCCGCCACCCCTAAAGACGCCGCCTACCACACCGTTTCTGACACGATGATGAAACGAGCCTTGCTGAATGCTGGATTTGACGGCACCCGTGGTGATGCCGAGATTTTCAATCACATTGCCGAGTTTGGGTATACGCACGTAGGCATCCGTGCCGTATCCTTCCATGGTCAGGATATTGATGCCTCCACCCCAGTATTCAGCATAAGCCCTTGACATGGGTAGCCCAATCCCAAAATCAACGTCCTCGGCTTCCTTCATGATACCGCCCTTTTCGTGTTCCGCCATGTTGGCCGCCATCTCTGGCACCTTGGACAGATTGGCAAATCGTGACGGTGAGCCAGGTTTATGAGCCGTGTAAGCCCAGAGATTCTCGTATATCTCTGGGGGTATTCCACCTCCCTGATCCGATACTCGAAAGATGAGACTAGTGGGTCCAGAACAGACAGTGACGCGAATTGGAGGGTACTCGGCGTTACGATGACAATAAATGGTGTGCTGCATGGAATTCTTCAAGATTTCGTAGATGATGTACTCGATGTGATCGGGAATATAGGTAAAGTGGGTGTCGGGATGACCATCGACATCAACGCGAGGAGCGTCACTTGTCAGTGCGAATCGCTTGCTGACATGGGATTGGGCCAACCGTACGCATTTGCTGATGGTTTCTTGCGTGGAACAGCGTGTAAAGACAACACCAATGTGTACATGACCATCGCCCCAAGACGGATCATGATGATTCTGTGTCAGGGCAAGATGCTGCTCGGCAATGACACGTCGAGATATCCTTGACCTCAGCATGGTGTTCATAAATTTTTCGACTTGATGTCGTCCCATGTGCCCACCGCATTCCGAAATACCGAGAGCCATCTGCGGAATGACCACCAGATGCTCTCGCAACACGGTTTCGAGCAACTCACAGAACCGGTCATTGTCTTCGATAGTTCTCACGGGTGGAAACGAGCGTATGCGCTCAAATGCAGAGTAATACAAGTCGTAGACAAGTTGAATATGGGGATTCGTTCCGACAATGAAGGGTAGATTTTGGAAGTCGCGAATTCGATGAGCGAGGCGAATCGGTAGCTCCTGTCGTACGTAATTGGCCGACTTGACGAGACGATCATCGGTCATGTTTCGCCCAAAGAACACCAACTGCCGTAGCGTTATGGCTGTTGCTTGCTTGGACACATACTGATCCAGGGTACGGTTGTGATAGAAATGCTGAGGAGAGGTCGAATCCAGTGAGGGATGCGCACGATCTGGCCCATTGGCAGATTTGTCAAATGGCAATGATTTGGACTGTCCTGTCGTAAGGCGTGGCGCGTGTACCGAAGCAACACGCAGCTCGTTGACTCGCGGTTGTGGTGGTATAGACTGAAAGCATCGCTTGGACCAGCGATGCTCGAGGCCCTGGAGCCATCGCCCCAAAGGTCTACCCACAAGAGCGCGGGACATGTTCCCTCCGCAAGGCAGGACTGTGAGAACAACAGAGTGCTGAAAGCCAGCCAACATTCATGTGATGAGCTTGGGTTAGGGGATCTTTTGTGTGAGTCAGCACAGTAGTAGACAAGCGCAGAGCGTCAACGATGACCATGGCATGGAAAGGTAGCGCAGCGCCATGAGATGAGTCATATACTGATGGAAGTAGTAGCTAGGCAGGCTAATGGCTGCTTGTTAACGCTTCAATGGCATACCTTTGATGCATGTATGCCTCAATAGGTGAATAAACGATGACGTAGACAAATCAAGACAACAGCAACAGTTGCGCAAGAAAGCGCACTCTTTGTCACGATGAGCTGGAACAATAAGCTTTGGGCTCCTTTAAAGAAGTTCCTGGCGGTGGTAAGTAGAACGAAGAGGGCGGGTGTATAGGGTCACTGGGATATAAGTGGGATGTGAAACGTTCTTGGTTGCCATGACGCGCAATCAAGGTGAATAGCGATGCCTTGTATAAAGAGGAGGGGGGGGGGGGGTTCA
>MVBO01000150.1:0-35480 GCA_002261195.1 Bifiguratus adelaidae
TTCCCCCCAATCTCTATCCAAATTTACTTTTTCCGCAACGGGAACATTCAAATGTCGGGATGATTCATGCACGGCAACCAATATAGCCGTTACCAATGAGAAATGGGATTAAGGGGTTTGGTTTGGTGGTTCGGCATATAAATAGCTGGCATGTTTCTCGCTCCTGTTTCGTTGATGTACACCATGCACTTTCTTGCTCTTGCCGTCCTCGTCTACTGCGGGGTAGCGGTAGCTCAAGTTACTGATCCGACGCAGCGTTACAATATCACATCGCCTATCCCGAATCAGTCCTATGTGGCCGGACAAGGATTGCCCTTGATCTTTGATGTCTTTAGCACCGCGAATGCCCCATGTGAGTGTTGCTCCTCCTGTCGGATGGTGAGCGTTGCTCTTTGCTGACCGTGTATTTCTCTCCCGCTACAGCGCTCACCCTCTCGGTCACCCTCACCTCCTCCACCAACGCATCCTTTCCTCAAACGGTGATTGCATCGCAATTGGATGCCTCTCAAAGTTCACAGTTTGCAAGGACGGTCAATAACGTCACTGTCTATGAGCATCAACAGACATGGCCTATTCCTACGTCGGTGGCTCCGGGATCCTACAATGTGAGTGCTGAGCGTCTCGTTCAAACTTGGTCTGATCTGGTCATTAGGTAATTGTCACATCGGATGATACAAAGACCAACACCACCATCCCCATAAGTATCAATGCCGTCGCTGTCACTACATCTGCTTCAGCGTCTGGAGCGCAGGCGTCCGGAACAGGTGCTATACCTGGGGCCAGTGCCGGAGGCATCTTGGGTAGTTCCGGTGAGAGATTGCATGCGGTCCGTTGGCTGTTGGGTATGGCTGTAGCGACGGCCCTGTTTGTTACAATATTGATGTAATAGAAGACTGTATCTCAATGTGGTCTAATCGGCTCGACTTGTTTTTGCTCAGTTCATATCTCTTGGGTATCGTTACCATAATGTACAAGACATGACTCCTAAGCCGTTTCCTCTCGTGTCATTGACTTTTGAACTGTGGAACCATCCTCAAATTGCAGCGAGTCTTTGATATAAAAACACATGTAACTGCAATGCAAAATCTATTGAATCAAGGACATCAATGCCAACCTGTCAATCCACCTACACTTTCGAGTCCAGCACTACTTTTCGATTGGCTAGAGTGACCTGATGATCGTCAAAGCGATACCACTGGATAAGCGTTAGTTGTCGCTAGGATGCCAATGCCTGAGACGTACATTACCGCGATGCCGAGCGTACATGGTGTAATGGCCTGTATCCATCTTGCCCTGGTGATTGACAACTGCGAAAAGACTATATCCATAAGACGGATGATGAACGTCGCCGTCTTTAATGCTAAGACAATGCATGAGTCAAGGGCAGGACAATGGCGGCTTACACTCACGCCACGTTGGCACTTGAGTTCCGTCGTTTAACGGAGGTGATGAAAGGCTCCATGTTGAGATGTTCTGGAAAATGTATTTTCGTCTCAATCTTGTGAGCCGATGTGCCATGTTCAAAACGCTGAAACGGAATGTTAGTTGGAAGATATGAGATGGTATTGTCACATGCCTTTAGCTGGAAGCTGAGGACGGAGGGTAATTTTTTGACAGACAGTTGCTTTGTAGCTCGCTGAAGAGGCCGTCAGTATGCATATTTGATCCTTCGTCCAACGCTACTGACCTGAAATGTACTGCCACATTTGCTACATATATATTCGTCCTGGCCAAGTTCCTCGCTCGACGTGTATCTGACCAAACTTAGCACCCCAATCGGACATTGCAATTCTTACCTCTCCAAGCAATCAACAAGGGTGTTGCCATCTAGGATCTCCCGAGGTGCTGCATGACCGTTTTGTCCGCTAGGAACATGCGCGCGCATGGCTTTTTTGCCAGTGTTTCGCAAGTCTAGACTGACATCCAAGAACGGATCAAATGCTGTCGTCACGTTGCCGCAATTCAAGCAAGTCACGTCAGATTGTAGGAGACCCGCAAAGGTGGAATGGACCACACATTGGCAGTTTTCGGCAACCCGATCGTACGAGTGGCTGTGCATGGTATTGAGGGCGGATATGAAGAACTCGTGTGCGTCTTGTTGGGCGTAGCCAGCCAGTTCCTTTGAGGAAGACCACATGGTTTGAAGAAAAGACGTTGGACCCCATGGTTGATGATTTCCCGAATAGAGCTTGACAAGAGGAACGGCGATCAATACACGTCATGGGCAACGTTGAACATAGCTCACCTGGACAAACATGTCGTCCATTTCGCAGCACATGCAATGCTTCTGCGTACATCGTTTAGCGTTGTGCTTGTCGGCTAAGAAATGTGCTTTGACCAAAGGATTGTGAGCAAAGGATTGTAGTATGACGCTCATGAAGCAGGTATTGCCCATGTTGGATATGCCTCGTATACCTGCGTGAGGAAGAATATCAGTTTTGGATGGTGAGCGTAGGCAGTAAATATATACCTTCGCAATGGATCAGGCTGCCGTCGGTTTTAACCTGGTCCATTTCTGCTCGCGACGGTTTCCACCAAACAACAGTATCTGAGGGTTTTCGATCTACAATTGCATGTCAGAGGAATGAAGGTCAGTCAATCTGTGTGAAACTTACGTTTACTGTGATATCGTGCTATTTCCGGTTGTATAATCATGCCTTCCAATTCTATGTCATATATGTAATCCTTGCACTCTTGGCAATACAATAATCGACGGCCTAGGTCTAGGGCTAAAGCAAGCATCAGTCCGTATTGCCACGTGATTCATCGCCTTTCCTTACCAAAAGTATGATGAGCTGTCGACAGATGGTCTTGGATGTGATTTCCGGCGTAGCAGCCATAAAAGACACAGTGTAAGCAGGCATGCACTCTTCCAATCGACAATTGGCATTTCGAGCAAGTTGGTGTGTCCACCTAGCAAACAATCGACAAGTATGAAAAGCTTGCTTTGCCGACGCGTCTAATATCCATGGGCAACAGGCATTCGTCGGCCACTTACTTCGTGCGAGATTTTCCGCCTCTTGACACCATTTCCATTGGTGATCGCATTCCCATCTATAGACACTAGTCGCGCTTTTAACGTCCGCCTGCTCTTGCGTTCCAGTACCAACGAGTACTGTATCAACGTCCTGAGACCCTTCACAAAGGATGCATGCAGGTGGACTGTTTTGTCTCCAGTAGCCTCTCGTCCGACCAAAGATGGCTGGGTGGAGCTCGCACTTGGTTTGTACTTTGCGATATGTGGACAACCTGCCACCCTGGCAGCAGTATGCACCTCCTCGGCGTCGGAGGAAGCAGATACCTTTTCTGCCCGGAAGTCCTGAAATGGTGCTGCTGAATGGGTCTCACGGAGGAGCTGATACAGCGAGTTGTCTGCAAAGTTCTGCTGCACAGCTGTCGACTCTGGTACCATAAGCGCAACCACTGTCCGGCGAGACTCTTTAAATGTAGAGTGAGACGACGGCGTGACAAAACCGCCTGCCTGATTTGGAAGTGAGGCTCAAGACGGTTCTGCTGTCTCTCGTTGGACACACAAACACAAGCATAGCACTCAATGACGCTGCTCTAGCGTTGACACTTGCCTTACAGGCTTTATATTGGCTACTGAAGCATCTTTGACAATATCGATTCGCGAAGCTTTCCCGTCGGTTGCATTTATGAAGGATTATAATATGTGTTCACCTGTACTTGGTAATCCCGGACCTTGATGGTTTGGAGCTTTCTTAATGTATTAACGAATTGAACGTCTTCATGAAGTCCTAAGACATGGTATATTCTCCGCAGCACAATCCGTCATTCATGCCAATCAATCCTGTGTATGTACCAATTAACAGCCACCAGTTGGAATTATGAGACATTAATGGACCCATTACTATCCATGCAATCAGTGCCATAAGAACTTTGGAGGCTTTGAACGTGTCCTCTGGCAAAAACGCCGCACCAGAAGAACCTTCAAGATTGGCTAGAAGCTTGATTCGCAACTCAAGGTGACGTCGGATGCTGCGACAGGTCTATGACTCATCCCGACGGCTATGGAATATCGAACTGACGCGTCGCATGAGGGTGCTAAAACGTTGATCTGGCGCGGCTAAAGTCCACGCGAATATTCTCAACCAGATGTGTACTACGTTCCTAGTATGCTCCGTTAAGGCCCAACGATTGACCTATAACTCTCTGGTTAAGTTTGCCGGCATGGAATATCCATCGGTTATAACCATGTTTGTTCAGATTCTCGCGTTCCAGTCAACCTCTCTGTTTTCGTCGCACAATGCCGCGGTAACAGCTCTCTAATGTTCCCGGTTTGTTCCGGTTCAAATCACGCTATCTCTTTTGGTGGACTATGGGTTCATGTATGTAGCCAGATAATGGCGTGCTTGCAAAGCCAGTCGCCATCCTGGATGCGTGTGCAGTGAGTGCAATCCATGTTCTTGGACTCTAAGATTGCTGCCTCGGTGAGTCCTTGTTTTCCCACATCCAGAGCAATTTATAGCATTTTCGGAGTCGTTAAAGATGGAATCTCTCTTTAATTGGCGAACAGCTGCAACATTCACGAAGGTTGCATTTCAACTATCTTGTACCTTTCCATTGCGAAATATTATACGTTTCTACTATTTCGTAACATCGAGAGTCAAAGGTCACCTGGACCCCTCAACGCATTGTAACTGAATAGCCTACTCCTTAACTGACGACTCACTTTTCCCAGGAATTGGGCCTTTCAGTTGTGTTAGATACGAGTAATATGTGACAAACGGGTCTGCCTGATTCGCAATTGGAATTAAGGCTCAACGACGGTCCTATTGTCAGCCTCTTGACCACAAAGCACATGCATGGCGTCCGCAGACGCTGCTCTACATATAATGACTTGCCCTATAGGCTCAATACCGGCCTCAAGCGCATCTTTGACAATGTTCATTGCGCATTGAAGCTTTCCCGTCATGGCACCAGTGACATCGATGGAAGATGAATGATTCACCATCCTCTCTACTTGGTATTTGCTGATCTTGATGCTCTGGATCAGATGCGGTGGTTCATCCATAGTTAACTTTGGATCGCGGTCAAAGACACCGTTCACATCCGTTAAGAATGTACAATTGTGAAGACTGTATTTAGGTGATGGTCCAGCGCGTAGCCCACGGGCAAGCTCCCGGATCACCACATCGCCACTGAGGATGGCGCAACCTTGCGCATCATCGAGGACTGCATCGCCGTGCAACACTGGCACATATCCGAGCGTCAATGCTCGGTCAACCGCCTCCACCAATCGTATATACGCGTCTGGCTTTGTCGACTTAGGGGTATGCAGGGTTCGCACATAATGAAAAGGCGACATACTGATTGCTGGAATGCCCTGAGCAATGAATAGATCGCATACCTTTTGATGCAATGTCATGACAGACTGCCGCGTCTCCACAACTCCGTCTACCTTGTACTCTTTCTCGTCCTCGGAGGCATTCTCCATATCATATCCACTGGAGAGATTGTACTTTTTAGCTTGCGGGTGACCAAACGAGCCCACACCGTGAACTATGACGAGTCGTTTGCGCGTTCCACTAAAGGTCGAGAATGCTGTGCCGAGTTGTGATGCTATGGTGGTGAGTATTTTGGGGTCGGCCAACGTTGACGGCCTGCTTTTGTCCGTCAACGCGGCACCTCCCACCTTCACAAGGCACAGCTCAAAGGTCATTCCAGCGTGATGTAGGGTGAAAGGACAGTGTGTCACAGGTACAGTTATTTTTATGGTAGGATCGACAAGTTACATGGCATAGCCTATCGCTTATTCCTGAGATCTCAACCGAGCGTTGGCGTTGGTGACCTTGACGTTCAATTGGGCAGCACGCTCAACAATGGCAATTCTGTTCTTGGAGGAAACGTTATGGGCGATCTCGGCAGCGAAAGAGCGGTTGTGCATCAAGAGGATCTCGAGATCCTTCAAGTTGGAGACAACGAACTTGCGGAAGCCGTTAGGAAGCATGTGACGGGTGGTCTTGTTGGATCCGTAACCAATCTTGGGCATGGGAGCGGTTCCTTTGAATCGACGGCGGACCTTGGAATCAATACCCTTGGGCTTTCTCCATGATTCCTATAGAAGCAGGAATAGTTAGCAACCTTCGCCTATCGATGTTTTGCTATGCTGGGCTGGCTTTCGATCGCAAAATTGAAGGAAGTAACGGACCGTGAAGACTGGTGCGATCTTCAACCATGAGTGCTCCTACTGCTGGAACTTCGCAATAGAACGATAGAGCTACCCTCTCTTCTTATCCTCCATGCATCGAAAACCAGCCCTAGTACTCTAGCATTCCTTCATCCTACTTACCGGCACACGCATGAAGCGGTCCGACTGGTGACGCTTGAAGTGCGCAGTGCGCTTCTTTACGATCTTGTGTTTAACGACGGGAGACACCATGATGCTACAAAGAGATGTATCCGATAAGTCAAAGTTTGAGACGGATGCGCTGATCGATGGATGCACTACCTTTCGTCGATGGGAAAAGAAGGATTCAGGCTGGCACTTTGCGGCTTGTAATTAGGCTGGGCTAAGCCACCCTTGCCATGGACCTTGAAATGTCTACGTCACCAATTGTGTTTCCATTATAGGAAATACGAGCACAGGGCATTTGAACAATGGCGAGGCAAGGAGGAGGTTAATAAGTTGATTTACACTATTTGCTTTATTGAGATGCTTATTTCGCTTGGCAAATTGCACCTTACAGCGTCCTACAAGAAACGTGGCAGAGAGGCGCCAAGTTGGTGGAGTTCTTCATAAGTGATACCATCTGAGAATGTCTCCACAGGATCCTCAAATGGCTCGGCTTCCATGGGACAAAAGGACCCTTTCTTGGGTACCTTGCCGTGGACAAAGTATTCACGAATAACCTTCACTGTACACTTGCTGGGTTGCCCGACACTGCAATGGCCCCAGCCTCCATGCTCGTGCAAGACACCACTACCTTCCATCAAATTTTCCAGTATGCGCGCACTCTCGATAGGCGTCACAGGATCACCCGTTACGCCTATGATTAGCACTTTGTTCTTGGTTGTATGATTCCATGGACCGGCAAAGCGCTCTGCTGCCTTGGCCTTCCAGTAAAGACAGTCCATCATTCCACTTCCCCATATCGGCACAGCCAACGGGGAAATCGCAGAAATCTTGTGTAAGCCTGCCATCCAGCTGTCGAGATCAGGATGATTGTCATGATGTCCGTCGGTACAAAGGATTGGGGATGCGCCGAGCCAGTATTCTTCAAGCAATGGACAACGGTCTTCCATTTTCTCTGGCTCTTGCGGAATGAAAAATTTCGCCAGGCCAGTTGCGTCCCCATTGTAAATGGCTTGCGAAAATGCCTTGGCAACTACTGTCCACTTGTCAACCTTGTATAAGGAGGTAAAGAGAACATTGGCTGCGAGCGGCTGATCGACGATGACGGGTGTCGTTAAGTTGAGAGTAAGCATTGGATTGTCGGACAAGTCCTTCAAAAATTGGCGTAGGGTAGGCGCCACGTAATGTGTTCCATCATGTGCGAGGGCTTTGTCTGGGTGTGCAAGAGCGCATTTGGTGGGTCCAGCCGCCTCACAAGACGCGCCCAGTTTGTCGACACCGTCCTCGACATGTAGGAGGGATCCAGCCATCCAGTCGACGGTATCACCGCTAAAGCCGTTGGGGTCTGTGACACCGTCGACCAAAACCCGGCCAACTTTGTCAGGGAACATGTTGACGTACGTCGCACCGAGAAAGGTACCGTAACTAAAGCCCCAATAGTTGGTGAGCTCTTGCCCAAATGCTTCGCGCAGAGCATCAATGTCCCGAGCAACGAATGCAGTAGATACGTATGGCAAGAAATCATGGGCCTTTTCCCAGCACTGTGTGGCCACGGCTTCTTTGTAGATTGCAAAGTTCACGACATTCTCTCCGGGAGCGAGATGTTGAGGACGATTTGCGGCGAACAACTTGTACTCGGTACCGTCTTTGAAGCAGCGGATGGTATTGCTTCTTCCTACACCGCGAGGGTCAAAGCCGATGATATCGTATTGACCTTGGACGACCTTGGATATGATTGAACCAGACTTCCTCACCCAATCGAATCCGGAACCACCGGGGCCGCCGGGGTTCACGAACAAGGGTCCTTTGGACGGACCACTAGTTGCCTTGTACTTGATAAGTGCAAGTTCAAACTTGGGACTGCCCTTATCATGGTAGTCTACCGGGACTTCCAACGTGCTGCAGGTATAGTTCTCATAGCAAGGTTTCCAGGTAAAGTTTCCCTCCTGGTAAACGATCTCCTTCACCTCGGGTTTATGTGCGTCCTAAGGATCGTAAGCTCCGACTGCGCAACCTATGCATTGAAATATGAGAAACAAACCTTGCTAACACTTGGCGCCCACGGAAGGTATTGGATAGTCGTGATGACAGCAGCAGATATCAATAGACGCCTCCAAAAAGCAAGAGGCTTTCCTCGCGACGGTTGCGACTCCACCTGCTCCCGTGTTTCTAAGATAGGCAATTTCCCTGACATATTGATGTAAGCCAAAGGAGGCAAAGGATAAGGCGCTAACAAACACGGCCTTCGCTATATAATACCGCTAAGCCCCATTTGTCGCACGGACACTAAAGAGGAAACCTGCCCAACTCCGCGCGCCCTCCGCGCTGGACGTATTTTATTTGAAAAAGGGTATCGCATCCGCCATCCTGTGCAGGTCACTAAAGCTAACGTCGTCCATTGCCGTTTCTACAATCTCCTCGAATGGTTCTGTCTCCATTGAGCATCCAGACCCCTTCTTTGGTACCAAACCATGGACAAAGTAATCCCGTATTGTCCGCAAAGTACATTTGCTGGGTTGACCAAGACTGCAATGCCCCCAACCTTCATGTTGGAAAAAGACCCCACTGCCTCCCATCAATTCTTCGAGGAATTTTGCATTCTCGACAGGCGTAACGGGATCTCCGGTAGCTCCCACAATGAGGACCTTGTTGCTGGTCTTTTTGTTCCAAGGTCCTGCGTATCGCTCGGCCGCCTTCACAGGCCAATACAAGCAAGATAGAAATTCCCAGCCCATAAGTGGTGCAAAAAGCGGACTAGAGCTTCCTGCTTTTCGAATGCCATCCTCCCAAGCTGTAAGATTGTTGTGATCGTCGTGATGGCCATCGATGCAAAGGACGGGAGCTGTGCCCAATGAATACGCCTCGGTCAATGGACATCGTTCACTTTCAGCGCTTGATAAGAGGTTGGCTAGTGCTGTTCCATCCCCATGAAAGATCGCATCGGCGAAAGCCTTGGCTGTATCCGGCCACATAACGACTTTGTATGTTGTGGTGAAGAGGACTTGCGTTGCATCAGCCTCCGTAATGAATGGCTTTCCTGTGCTGTTCGCCAATATTGGCCTGAGAGCAAGTTCCTTCAAGAATTTGCGAATAGTTGGTGCCACATAATGCTTGCCGTTAATGGCCAATGCCTTGTCGGGATGGGCAAGGGCACATTTCCCTGGACCAGCAACCTCACAAGCCGCCCCAAACGCATCTACCACGTCATCAGTATGTCTGAATGTGGAGTCCAAGGGACCAAATATCTCGCCCGAGAATGCCCTTGGGTCCAGAACGCCGTCAAGAACAACTTTTCCGACCTTATCGGGAAACATATTCATATATGTAGCACCGAGAAATGTGCTGTAGCTGAGACCAAGATAATTCGTATACTCTTGTCCGAAAGCTTCCCGCAGAGCATCCAAATCGCGAGCCACCATGGCTGTAGACACGAATGGGAGAAAATCACCCGACTTTTTAAAGCATTGATTAACCAGGGCTTCACGCACAATCGCAAAGTTCGCTGGATTCTCGCCTTCTCCGACATAAGGGGGTCGATTAGCCATGAAGAACTTGTTTTCAATTCCATCGTTGAAGCAACGGATCGTTTTGCTTTCGCCAATACCGCGAGGATCGAATCCAATGATATCATAATGACCTTGAACCCATCGAGAGAGGACGTCGCCCACTCTGAGTACAAAAGAGACTCCCGAGCCGCCGGGGCCTCCAGGATTGATGAACAGCGGTCCCTTGTATGGCTCCTTGGTGGCCTTCAGCCTGATAAGGGAAATGTTGAATGTAGCGCTGTTCTCGCTATGATAATCGACGGGAACTTCGAGCGTTGAACACGAAAAATTGCCGTGACATGTTGTCCATGTAAAATTGCCCTGCTGGTAGCTGTGGAGTGCCGCCTTGGGAGACTATTGGAGGTCAGTGTATGTTTGAACGTTCCGAAACGCCGGAGTACAAACCGTTGCTCCCTGCTTCAAGCTTTGCAAAATATATAGGCCGTAAAGGACTAGAGAAGCCAGAAAAATTCCGACCGTAGTGCGGTTGCTAAATATCTTCGCGCTCGTAGCCGACCTGCCTAGCTCAAGCTCAGCCTTCTCCATAGCAGTTCCCTGGGAAATGATAAGGAGTTCGTACCGGTCACTGAAATTTCCCTTTTATGGAGAATATCCTTGATTGCCATTTGAGTATTTCACGTCGCGTCCTTATTTAGCTTGTTTCTCTCGTCTTGGATATGCCCTACACTCATGTCGGAAGTAACTCGAAAGTTCCTTGCTAGTCCTCCACCCGGAAAGATATATCTCAAGGTTCACTTAGAGAAGGTATGCGACTGAGGGGAGTATGATCAAGGGGATGCCTACAGCGCATAATCATGAGTGCGTCGAACGTTAACTGTTAACCCTGGGATGGGAATTCGATTTGGATGCTCAGATCAGGTTCACTCGATTTCGCGCCGAGACGTGCCAGTAACTTTCAGACTCAGATGTGTAGAGCGAGCCGCTGTGCGCTCATGCTGTCAACCATTCCTCTGCGTTACATAAGTCATCAAAGACCGTTGAAAATTAAGCAAGCAACCACTCTATATTCTTTGTCTGTTTATTGTACACGGTTAGTTCACATTTATATTAGGGTATCCAATCACCAAAACGCACACCTAAATGAACAAGATCAGCATCATAGTCCTCCAAGTACGACTACATACCATCCAATGAAACACTGCACTAGGTTTTCAACACTCGTCGCTTGGTCGATGAGTTTGTCCACCTGTTCCGGGACTTCTAAAGACACGTCCTTCTTGAAGTCGCGACCTGTTAGCTTGTCCTGAACGCGACCAATAACTGATAATGCTTTGGCGTTCACGACTTCCTCATCATCCGGATTAGCTATAACAGTGTTAATGGAGCCCTACATACAGGATCAGACATATTTACCCAAGTTGAGATCAGCTTCCGGCAACTTTGGATGCTTTTCCTCTCGTATCTCAAGACCAGTCCTTTTGCCGGTATGCCAACCAAGGAGAGGGTCATACACGAATGCTTCCAGAATAGCCATCAGACTGTCCTTGTTCGTACGAAGGACACGCATCACATTTTCGCAAGTGATTCGGAAGTGGCCTTCGATACCGCTCACCTCCATGGCATAGATCAGCATGCGCGTCAGGCGGAACGGCACCTTTTCCGGATATTTCTCTCTTTGCATCGCAATCTCGAAGCAGTCACCAAAGTCGATATGGATGACTTTTCCGCTATCTCTACTAAGCATGATATTGGACGGATGACGGTCACCCAAGCCCATCATGTAACCGACCATAGACATCAACGCCAGCGATCGCGTATAGTTGCTGCGTCGTTCCAGCCATGCCTATAAAGAACGTTAGATGCCACGCTCGAGTATGCTATACCTTCTCACCTCCGAATTTTGACTCTTCAGCCAAAGAATGCGATAGAGATCTTGCCCGGTGGTGTTGTCGAGAGCATTCTGGAAAACTTCGACCTTCTGCATCAAGGTGAGATGATCCCAGTCCGGCGCCATCTGATTTCAGATCAGAACAGTCGCAATTGCCATAATCATCACTCACTTGTAGCATCAGCCTGTGCTCAATGTTCAACAAAATCTTGCGCTGCTCTCGATGATCGCGAATCAATGTATGCAAAGTATCGGAGTTCTTCAAAAACGCGGCCAAGCCCGAAGTATGTGAAAGTGGAGTGATAGGGTAAGAATCGATAAAAAGCTGCTTATTCACTGTTTCTGGATCAGCTTTCAGTAGGGTGTTGATCAGCGCAAAGGTTTGCATAACTCGCTCGTCTTGACGGAGATCCTCGTGACCCTTCAAGAGGAACGTGTTATCTTGTCCGTCGGAGCCAACAATGGTGAGCTTCCTTGGCCGCTGCTTGGACGTGAAGACGGTCAAGGTCGGCAAAAAGTGGCCGATCCTGACAAACGGTTCATTAGGACGATAGGATCCTGCGGCATAATCAATAAGAGGGGACAATCTGCCACAGCACAATAACGTACCTGGTAGGGCCAATTCGAGATCTCTAGCATCCAACAGTTTTGGAGAAACGTATTGAAGCTCCAGGCTGGTCATTGTCGGCAACTGCTTGGCTATCTTGTGGAACACATAGTAGTATTGCTCCCAGGCTTGGTTCAAGCAATTCGAGTCGCACGTCGCTTCAAACTGTTCGAGCCGTTCCTTTGCTTCCTGAAGATAACCACCGTAAGCCTGGTTGAAGGCGACTTCTCGCATAGTCTCGGGCGGTCTCTCAGTGGCGACATGAAGTGGCTTGATGACATTGAGCATTTCATCCAAATTGCGCTGACCAAAATATTGGCGAGAGGCCTCCTCCAAGCCCTCATGCCACATCTCATGCCAAAGAATAGCCACCCTGATGAGCTCTTGGCTGACAAGCTCAGCCTGTTCGACGAGCACCGGACTATGGCTACGCATCCTGTCCAGTTGTGCTTGAGCGGCCGTCTTACGTCGTTGAATCGAAGACTTAGCGGCGACGGACATGGGATAGATGGCAGCCTGAGGATGTGCCTTTGCTACGTCTGCAAGTATCTGATGCACTAAGTTCCTGATATTCTCATGAGGCGATGTCAGTCTTGCAATCAGCTGAGGGATAACCTGGAGCCACACGTCGATAGAAATGGTCCCGAACCCTTCACCAAGAGCATGTTTGACGTTTGGATGCTGACCAAATTTGAACCACAATGTGAGTAATCGCAAGGTGTCTTGGAGAGAAGCCGTAACCTCGGAAAGGGCAATCGACTTGAAGAAGCCATCAATGGCCGGTACAACGTGACGAGACAACAGTTGAGCAGAAGGAGGAGCTCTCTCACCGCTGGGATAGTAATGATTGACAATATCAAAGTTCGCCAAGGCCCACGCATGCCAAGCCTTGTACCAATTCTTGTCAAATCGTGTTGCTAACAGATAGGATTGCAGGATATATGGAATAGTTTCCTCCGAATATTTTCGCTGCAGAGACGTTTGCCATTCACCCATCCGGAGATAGCACCTGGCCAGCAGTTTGACATACTCGACGACGTCCGGCGGGTGATGCGACGGCTCAATGGGCCTCATCTTGACCTCTTCGATATTAATCCCCAGATCCTCTGTCATACGAGCAGTAAACGCCCTCAGAGCATGTAGTGTCTGTGGATCCCCACGGCCTTCTGAACGGGCCCATTGAAGCTTGAGATGGGCATACATGACTTGAGGAGGTGCGTTACTCGGCAAACCAGTCTCTGGATCGACCGTCATCAAACTTTCCAAAGTGCTGTCAGCAAGTTGGAACCGACGGCTTTTGCGACAGAGGTTCGCAAATTTGATCCACATGCCCATGTCTTCTTTGGGAGAAAGGACCATCGACCGTACGCGTAGGATTCGTTGCCATACATCGACATTCCGCTGACAGCCATTTAGCCGACGCATCCAAGTCTCTTTCAGAGCAGCTTGCTTCTCAGGCTGATCAGTCCATTGCTTGTAGTCGATCATTTCCTCCAGCTCAGAGAGCATTTGTACTCTTACGATGGTATTGTAAGACCGATTGTAGCTCTCCCCAACAAGTGTCGATAGTTCGCGGTCCAGTAAGTCTCTTGTTTTGTTGATCCACTCGGTTGCTTGAGCATAGTTGGCCTTGTGCATGCTGAGAATTGCCCTGAAGAACGCTCTATCAGGGCTATCCGACTTCATGACAGCGATATAGTCATCCATCTGCTGCCAATCAGATTTGGCCCACGCTGCCGCCGCAGCCAACGGAGCCATATGTTGACGGACGTCTACAGTAGCCGTGGTCCACTTCTCTTGCGAAATTTGCGAGAGTTGCTCCCACTCCCCAAGAGCATGCAGACAACGCATGCGACCGAGCATGATACGGCTATCATTCGGACTCTCAATCTGCTTTCGTTCGTAGGCGACCAGTGCTTCCTGGTAGCGATGAAGCTTCTCATACCACGTCTCCTTGAGTTCAATTTCATGATTTTTCTGCGCAACGGTAAGGATGCCGAGGGCTGCTTCAGACTGCTGAAGCTGGGTATTAATCGCCAAGAGCGCTTCAATGATAGCAAGTGAATGCTCCTTGCGGTCCTTCTCGTCCTTTAAGAATTCGACCTCCTTGTAATGCAACGCCTTAGCAAACGCATGTGACTTGGTTGCATAGAGGCCAAGTGTCCGTAGGTCAATGGTCAATGGCTGGTCATCATGTTCCATAAATTCACACAAGTTGAGTACGATCTGAATGACTTCGGGTGGTGCATCTGGCGCAACCAATGCCATTTCCAGGTTCGCAGCAAGCTCCTCCTGTTGCAAACTTTTAGTTTACGACGGCCCTATTACCGGACATCACACATACCTGGTTTTGATCGTACAGATCCGCGTAACATGTAGCGAATGCGGTGTTAAAGAGCTCTCGGGCGAGGGGGGGATAATTAGCCGCAAGCATGGTGCAAGCACGTAAAGCATGGCTCGGCGACTCCTTCAACAATTCATTGTTCAATCCCCGAATCCATTTGAGCCAGTCTTCCGTCGTCGAGCGTTGAGAAGCGTCCCAAGCACGTTTTAAGCTCCTATTGTTGACGCCGAGTTTTTGTGCTGGTTGTGGGTCGGCACTTTGCATCTCAAATCCTCGGATCCCATCGATACCCTTGCCAAGCTCTTGTGGTAGCGGCTCTCCTTTCAACAATTTGCTGACTAAGGTGTCATAATTCTTGTGCTGTACTCGGTATCTTGTTGTCATCTGCAAGCATATTAGTATTAGCCTATTCCACCAATGACACAATTAGGGACTAACCTTTTGCACCATGGGTACAAAAATCGCATAGTCATTGCCCAACTGGAAGGCCAAGGCGCAAAGGGTATCCATGGCGCAGTTACGCAGTTCTGTTGAGGGAGTGGCGATGATACGCGCCAAGGGATGAATAATACGACTCGCCTGATCAGATAGATTGACTTGCTTGCACAAGGCCCCTATCGTTGCTATACATTGGACTCTGAAGTTGACTGGATTTTCTGGCTTTTCAAACGCGCGAACAATAGCAGGTATGATCAGGTGCATGTATTCTACGAGTTTTATGATGGTGAGCGTCAATTTTTATCTTGTGTTTCTTTCGTCTTGCTTACCTTCGACGTTATTGCCAAACACCAGGAAGGCTTGAAGTACCTTGAGTCCAGTCGTGTAGTTATCGCGTTCGAGGACTTGCAAGAAGAGAGGCAAGAACCGTGGCACATGCATTTTGAATTCGCCATCCAATGCGACGGCAATATTCTCCAGCAAAGTGATGATGTTTGTTTGCACTGTGCCGTGCGATCTACCCCAAAAGACTATTGCGAGGTCGAAAATTTCTGGCAAGTAATTGCGAATGTGTTGCTTTACGCAGGAGACGAGAATCCCGAGCTGCTGAAAGTAATACTCTAGCATATTCGGAGAGGTGCGTATGACATTTAGGAAGCCGGGGATGATGGACGGCAAGAATTGCACGACTTTGAGCCCTTGCGATTGGAAGATGTGTATGATTGCTTGAATCACGTTGTCGTGTAGAGTGGACAATGTCGGATCCTTCAATATCTTCATCAAGGAGAATATGACCACCTGTGGAGCGAACTCTTCGGAGGTGGGGCTCAAACCGGTCATAAGCAAGGTCACATCGTTGCTGAGATATTTCGAATCGACCATGCCTTCGTTTGGATTGCCAGAAAGCCTCAATTTTTGCTTATAGGGATCCTAATCCATGTCAGTTCATGTTGACGCATACGTTTAATCAGCTTAAACTTACCAAAGCGCCCAAAATACCCAAAACTTTGAGGGTCTCTCGACGAATAGCAAGACTTTGCTCTGTGCGCAAAGTGGTCATCAAAATGTTGAGAAGGATTGAATAATGCGTATATGGCTCAATCACATAACCCGTGTGACCAGCCAATTGACCCAGAGTTTTCAATGCAGCATCTCGTTTCGCTGAAGAGCTTTGATCTTGAAGGATATTGATGATTGCCGGCATGACTCGATGTATATAGGGAAATAAATCACGACCACCTACGCGGGCTAACTCACCAATCGCGGCCAAGACGGCAGAAGCGACCCCAGGAGAAGGGTCCTTCACTTTGGATTCCAGCGCCTTGAAAATCGGCTCAACATAAGGTCGGATAAGACTATCGGAGGCTGAGAGCAGTAAGGATAAGAGACGCGCCGACTCCTCAATATTTCGGTTCGAATTAGAGTACTCCAACTCTGTCAACAATTCGATGAGTGTCTTTCGCAAAGAGGGCATGACATAGGCAGGATTTGAAGCGGCAAGTCGACCAATAACAATGATGGCAAGTTCGCGAATAGCGAAAACCTCGTCATTGAGTGCCATGAACAGCGACCGCACATTGTGTACTTGAGCGAGATGCTTATCGAATCGCGGACCCAAGGACCCTAAGACCGCTTGTCGAATCAGTGGATCTGGATCCGCAATACCAACGACCAAGAGAGCTTCAAGCACCTCGCCCATCGTTTTGAGGGCATGGTTCGATGCTTGATTGGTAATGGGGTCGCGTGTAAGGACTTGACAGCAGGTGACTGCAGCAACCTTTCGGACCTCTGGTGAATCGTCACGCAGGTATGGAGCAACACATTCTGCAACGAATTCACTGAGTAAGTGGGCACTGAAATCCACTCTTGCCAACGTCTTCAAGGCCAAAATAATTGTGTCATTATCCTTTTGTTCCGTTACAATGGTATTCATGGACGCGCTTGGCGGTAAGGCACGATTGGACGTAGGTGCACCGATGGGTCTGTAGGGTTGTCCGCACAATATCACGGAGAGCAGATTCAGCAAACGTACTGTTCATAAACGACGTCAATACAACAAAGGCACCAGTTGAGGCATACACTCACGCTGAATGGTATTGAGCATGGGCTGAATATGCTCTGCAAGCTTCAAGAGAGCTTCTACTAGGGCTTCGCTTAGACCGCACGCAAACATGAGATCGAGCAGCCAATGCAGCTGCTTTGTTAGCGTCTGATCCACTGCTATGCTGAGCATCCCTATGCATTGGAAAACAGGTGCTTCCACATCCTTGAGTGAATCCTTCTTGTTGCGACTAGTCACATATTAGTAGGCTCTAAATTCCCAGGGGCGCTAAACGTACTTTCTGACAATCAAATGAAGGTTCTCTCGAATATGGCGAAACACTTCGGGCAAATAGTCACTGATGCTCGAGCCAACCGCGATGGCGACACTACCGATAGCCTGAAAAGCGGGACCTCGCTCTTTTTCCCTCCTCAACTGCGCTAGCAAGTATAGCATGCACGTTTGCAGGTAGTTTTGCTTGAATTTGTTGGGATCGTAGGTGGCAAGGTTAGGAATGATGTTGATGACGGCTCGCCGAATCAAGCCATCTCTGTGGTCTCTGTAGTTCAAAATCACACCCACGACATCATCGTAACGTTCCCGCATATACTGGGTTTGATCAGCAAGAGTCATGTGAAACGGGCACCTTGCTTACCATGCCAGTATGATCCAAGAGTACTTGGTATGTGAGCAAGCTCCCATGTATACAATCCGTCGAATTCAGCTTTAGTCCTTTAGATGCCTCTTCCAAAATCTTCTTGTACCAATCCAGCTTCATCGTATGCTCCCGCTTGTAGATGATATCCAAACATTGACCCAGACAGTCGGCTGCCGCAACACGGATCTGTAATTTAGTGTCCCTTAATGCTATCCAAATGGAGTCCAGTATCTGAGATATATGCGCGTAGATCAAGGTTGGCGCAGCAATAGCCAGTTCACGCAACAATAGGACGGCGGCATGGCGTTTACTTTCGGTCCGGTCGCCTACAGCCAAGATGAGCAACAAGCATCGCAAATGATCAAAGACATACCACTCAGCCATTCCAATGCACGATTCACGTCGAATTCTCCAGCATTCGTAATGGTCGTTGGACTTGTCTTTGCCAGTTTACCTGCTCAGATGATCAATATAAATGGTTGAAAAATATAAAAATCATGCCTACCCAGTGTTTTTGTTGCTGCAACCATGACGGCGACATCAGGATTAGGTAACAGATCCTTGAGGTAATTCCAATATCGTGAATACTGAGATGTGCTTTCATTATCGTCCAAATCAATCAGCTTGTCTAAACATCAATGGTCAGCATCCACCAAAGCGGATCTCAACATCCAATCGAGACTTGCCTAAAGCCACAACGGCACCCAATTTGTCGACACTCTCGCTGACATTGAGAAGCTTAAACAGTCTGCTATTGACCTCCTGTATCAGCTTGTTGTAGTTTTCTCCAGACAATTCCCGAGCCGCCAGAGCCATCTGTTGAAATCAGTGGGTGAGGACAAGAACGTCTGTTACATGCGGACATGTACCTGCTCTTTGAGCGACTCGGCTGCACGCTCGCGTACGGCTTCATTTCTACTTTATACTCAGTCTCGGCCCCAAAGTACATAATTGCACACCCACCTAGACCTCAAGTCATTGGTTATCCTATCCAACCCATCACTGGCGTGTATCTTTAAAGCCATACCATGCGTACGACGTGGTCAAGTGGCTAAAACGGCGTCACACCAGATTAAATTCTCGCTTCTCTTGCTCTCTTTTGCAGAAGTGTAAGTAAATAAACATCATCAACAGCACATTTGTGTGTACAACGATATCCTTTCCCGCGAGGAATACGTCCATGGATATACGTTGAAGGATAATCGTGTGCTAGAACAAAGAGATACAGGCAACATGGATGCATGTATATCAACAGTCGCGTTGCTTGTATCGCATATGAATTATTTGATGATGTATGGCATGTGCTGATCTTTCTTTCTTTCTCTACTCTCTAGATGATTGCGTATCTGTTATAGCGTAGCTTGTGCCTTGGCTTGTTGCTTCCTTGTAAAATAAAACGACGCGTCAACCATTGAACCCTAACCCATTTTGTGCAAAGCAACACTTTCTCGAAAGGTGCCAAACACTTTATACGCATCAGAGTCTATTAGGGCAGGTAAGCGATGGTAGTGCAAGATCAGACGTATTGAGCACGTCTCGCTGAGCCACTGATGAGATATATGCGCAAGACAAAACTAAATCTTGTGTTTAATGTGTAGATCCACGCATCATGGCTACTGATCAGGGGTCTGCTCCCGAGAACGGCGCAGCCAAACAGAATGGCACCGCACCGACACATGAGGTTGGGTGGATGTTTGTCCACGAGTACTATACCTTCTTGAACAAGAGTCCGCAAAAGTTGCACTTTTTCTACAACAAGGACTCGTCCTTTGTGCACGGAACCGTTGGCGATCAAGTCGAGGTCTGTCACGGACTCAAGGCATGTACTGAACGCGATCAATAGCGATTTGAAATAACAAACTCGTGTATAGGCCATTCAAGAAAAGATTGCAAGCTTGGAGTTTGAGGATTGTAAGGTGCTCGTCTCCAATGTCGACTCTTTGGCTTCCATTGGCAACAGTATCATCATTCAAGTGTTGGGTGAAATGTCCAACAAGGGTCTTCCTTCTCAGAGATTCGCTCAAACATTTGTTCTTGCCGAGCAGCCCAACGGTTACTATGTTCTCAATGATGTTTTCAGATATCTCAAAGAGGATGACGATGAGGAGGAAGTTGAGGTCGCTCATGCTGATGCTCAAGATTTGGAGCATGCCGTGGAGACCCTTCATATCAACCAGACCGAGGAGACCTCTCATACGAACGCTGTTGATCATTCTCAGCTCAACGGACAAGCTGAAGTTGCCGCTGAAGAGACCAAGGAAGCTGTCGTGCCTCAAGAGGAACCAAAGAGTACCGAAACCAATGGTGTTGTTGAAGAGCCTGTTCAGACCGTTTCCGAGTCGGAAGTTGCCCAAGCAAAGGCCCCAGCTGTTAAGGAGGAGAAGGAGAAGGCCGCTGCTCCCAAGACCTGGGCTAATCTCGCAGCCAATAACCAATCCAAGTGGGGCAGCCAGGTTTCCGAAGCGAAGGGTCAAGTTGTCTCCATGGCTCCCGGCGCTGCGCAAGCTCCTGCCCAGACTGGAAAGGCGCATCAGGCGAAATCCAGCGACAGCAAGTCCAAGGAACACAAGCGACACAAGCAAGGTAGATTGTTCAATACCACCAAGTGGCCAATCCGATAATTCTAACTTTTTGTACCCTAGACGAAGCCGTCTCTGCCTATGTTCGAAACGTGACCCCAGAAATGACCGAGCAAGCCATTAGAGAAGCCATGTCCGTCATTGGACCTATTCGATCTGTGGATGTTGTTCATCCCAAGGCAAGTGCAAGCATGGCTTTAAATGGATCGCGCTGACCTTACGGATATTTAGAACTGCGCTTTTGTCGAATTCACCAATGAAAAAGACTTCAAGGCAGCCGTTGCTCAAGGCACTTTTGAGATTGGTACTCATGGAGCGGTGATTGCCGAAGAGCGTCGTCGTCAAACGCCCCACAACCGCGATGGTCGTAACCGCTTCGAACGTCCTCAAGGCGAGAAGCGTAGCAATGGATTCCAGCGCGATGCTAAGCGTGGCAAGGCCAACGGAGAGCAGCCCAAGAAGAAGGCTAATGACAAGAAGTGAGCGTAAACCAATGCGCTAGGTTTGCCCTATTAGATCCTCATCCACACCTTGTACTTGTATAAAGAGGAAATCCATTCATCTCTCTGAAGACATTGCGACTGTCTTTTAGCCTTGCCTTTTTAAGCCACGCTGCTGAATTTTTTGGAGCCATGGACGCTGTAGGCACAGAAGCGCCGTTTGGGGTGGTAGAGGCACTGGACGAGCGTCTCGATGCTGTTCGAGAACAACTCAAATCCCTTCTCAAACGACCTCTCACCGAAACAGTACCCAAGCTAAGTCATGTTGACCGCAGTAAACTCTTTGTCATGCTTTCCTATACCATCAACACCTTGGTCTTTGGTAAGTGGCATTAGGCAGTTTAGGGCTGTTGCTGACACGGTGCGTCCAAGTTTATCTTAAATCCCAAGGACAAGATCCCAAAACACATCCGGTAGTCCGCGAGCTGGTAAGACACATGACAGCTATGCCCGGATATTGAATTGACGATGGTCCAGGAGCGAGTGCGAGATTATATCGAAAAGATAAAGACAGCCACAGGCAAGAAAGCCAAGCGTATGTACTGCATTTATTACATGGTCATGATTATTGACTCCTTCTCCTAGCATCCATGACCGTCAATCAAGCAGCCTCCAAACGAACGATATCGGCTGCCTTGGCGGCCAACCGGATCCAGGATAAAGGTAAGTGGGCCTGATGGACACACAGGAGTGATGACCTGTATTAGGCAAAACATCGACTCTCTCTTCACCCACGCCATCCCCACCATCCACACCCAACTCACAAACTGATGTGAAAAAGCGGCCGGCAGAAGCAGGCAAGTTTCAATGTATGGCAGCAGTGACACTCGTTTTCACACTTCTTTCTACGCTAGATGCAGAGCCTACGACACATAAAAAGAACAAGAAGTGGGAAAAGGAAAAACCTAAAACGTCGAAAAAGAGCCGGTTACCAATCACTGGCGTCAGCTATGAATAGAGACCGCAACTTGCCCTCATTCTATGGAAGTTGTAATCAATCCCTCTGCACATTTTCTATAATACACGTTGTTGACCTAAGGCACCACCTCAATTCCAGCAGACTTGGCCACCCCAATGACACTCTTGCAAATCTTGTCGAGCGCTACACCCTGCAGACTCTCATCGGCCTGCTTGATCTTTGCAATCTCGTAGACATGTTTTAGACTCACTTTGCCCACGATTTCGGTGCCTGCTTTTGACGCCCCTTTCTCGATGCCCGCTGCTTTCTTAAGAAGGTAGGTGGTGGGTGGTGTCTTGGTGATGAATGTAAAGGTTCGGTCTGGTTTGATGGTGATGACAGTGGGAATGGGTGTTTCAGGCGCAATGTGTTTGGTGCGATCGTTGAATTGTTTGCAAAAGTCCATAGACTTTACACCCCTTGAACCAAGTGCTGGTCCTACTGGAGGTGAGGGTGTGGCCTTACCCGCCGGTACGAGTAATCGCAACAGTTGCTCTGCAGCTGCTTGTGTTGGTTTTTTGGACATGTCGAAAAGGTGGAAATTGCCAAAATTGACGGCTACCGTTGCATATATAAGCCACACCACTGTTGGAGAGGTCATTGTTGTCTGTTTACAAGTTGAGCCATGAATGGTTTGAGAGAGAGAGCGAGAGCGAGAGCGTGTATTTGAGGTGAAAAATGTCTCATGCAGGTTTATTTGTCAGTTTAATGCAAAAAAGAATTCAGTTACCAGCACATTTGTATAACCCAGGAACAGACAGATTTTTGAGGCGTTGCGTCTAGTCAACTTCCTCCATGGATGACTCGACTGGCTCCAAAGCTGGAGCAGCATCAGCGGATGTACCCTCAGCCTCCGTGTTCTCCTCCTCATCGTCAATGGAGAGACCAAGCTTGATCATGCGGTGGATGCGGTTAGCGAAAACGTTGGGTTCATCGAGGGTGAAACCAGAGGAGAGGAGGGAGGTTTCGTACAATAGAGTAGTGAGGTCCTTGACAGTTCGGTCGTTCTTGTCAGCGGCAACCTTGTCCTTGAGGGTCTTGATGATAGGGTGGTTAGGGTTGAGTTCGAGGGTCTTCTTGGAGGCCATGTAGGAAGACATGGAGCTATCCCGAAGGGCTTGAGCCTTCATGATACGTTCCATGTTGGCAGACCAGCCGAATTGACCAGTGACGAGAACACAGGGAGAGTCGACGATACGGTTAGAAAGGACAACCTTCTCAACCTTGTCGCCAAGGATTTCCTTGATGGTCTTGGTAAGGTCTTCGTATTGCTTCTCCTCGGCCTCACGGGCAGCCTTCTCCTCTTCGTCTTCCTCGAGCTCCAAACCTTCCTTGGTGATACAGACAAGTTTTTTGCCGTCGTATTCGCGGAGCTGAGTGGTGGAGTATTCATCGATGGGGTCGGTCATGAGAAGGACCTCAAAGCCCTTCTTCTTGAGCACTTCCAAGAAAGGAGAGTTCTCGACGGCGGCGCGAGATTCGCCGGTGATGTAGTAAATGTTCTTTTGCTTCTCGGGCATGCGAGTAACATAGTCCTTGAGAGACGTCATCTCATCACCAGACTTAGTGGAGTGGTAGCGGAGAAGTTCGGCCAACTTTTGACGGTTTTGAGAGTCCTCGTGAATACCAAGCTTGATGTTCTTGGAGAAGGCCTCGTAGAACTTGGCAAAGTTCTCCTTGTCTTCGGTGAGTTCTTGGAACATCTCCAAGCACTTCTTGACCAAGTTCTTGCGGATGACCTTGAGAATCTTGTTTTGTTGGAGCATCTCACGAGAGATGTTCAAAGGCAAGTCCTCAGAGTCGACGATACCCTTGACAAAGTTGAGCCACTCAGGAATCAACTCCTCGCAGTCATCCATGATGAAGACACGGCGCACATAGAGCTTGATGTTGTTGCGCTTCTTCTTGGTCTCGAACATGTCGAGAGGAGCGCGCTTGGGAAGGAAGAGAATGGCGCGGAACTCCAATTGACCCTCAACGGAGAAGTGCTTAACGGCCAAGTGATCCTCCCAGTCGTTGGTGAGAGCCTTGTAAAAAGCACCATATTCCTCGTTGCTGATATCGTCAGGGGTACGCGTCCAGAGCGGCTTAGTCTTGTTAAGCTCCTCGGTATCGGTGGTCTTCTCCTTGATGGTCTTCTTCTTCTTTTCCTTCTTGTCCTCCTCTTCATCAATCTCTTGAATCTTGTCTTCGGACTCCTCAACCTCTTCCTCGTCGTCCTCAACCTCCTTCTCAACTTCCTTCTCAACGACAAGTTGGATGGGGTAGCCAATGAACTCGGAGTGCTTCTTGACAATGTCCTTGATCTTCTTCTCCTCGAGGTATTCAAGTTGGTCTTCCTTCAAGAAGAGACGCATCTCAGTACCACGGCCAAGAGGGGGATTGACAGTATCACGTGTGATGGTGAAGGAACCTCCCGCAGCGGACTCCCAAATGTATTGCTCATCATCATTATGCTTGGTGATCACTTGAACCTTGTCAGCAACGAGGTAAGCAGAGTAGAAACCAACACCGAATTGACCAATCATGGAAATATCGGCACCGGAGGAAAGAGCCTCCATGAAAGCCTTAGTGCCTGACTTGGCAATCGTACCGAGGTTGTTGACAAGGTCGGCCTTGGTCATACCGATACCGCTATCACGAATGGAAAGGACATTGTGCTCCTTGTCGGGGGTGATGCGAATGAAGAGGTCCTTCTCCGAGTCAAGCTTGGAGGGGTCTGTGAGAGCTTCATAGCGGATCTTGTCGAGAGCATCAGAAGCGTTGGAGATGAGTTCACGAAGAAAAATCTCCTTGTTTGAATAGAAAGTGTTGATGATCAAGCTCATCAACTGAGAGATCTCAGCTTGGAAGTTGAACGTCTCGGTCGCCATAGCTGTGTATATGCAGAAAGAAAAAGAAATGCTCTAGAGCGCGTGGGGAGTCAAAATTTATACTCGGTGTCGGTGGAAAGTGCTAGATGAAAGTGGGAGAATTGGCCAATCAGCGTTGATTTCTGGAAAAGTCCACCCTAACCCTATAATTTAGACAAGGATTTCTCAACAATGGGAATGAGGGGAGGGTCAGCATAGAGTCGATCCGTGACTTCCTTGTAGTACTTGTTGGCGATATTACGTTTAATCTTGAGACTGGATCTTGAGTGAGTGGAAAGCATGCATAGAATCCATCCATTGAACTTACGTTGGCGTGAGAATGCCGTTTTCCATGGTCATGGGCTCTGGTTTAATGCACAGGGATTTCACCTGTTCAAAGCTAAGAGACCGTGTGAGGATAGGATGACATGTCATCATCCCACGTCTAGACTTACCCTCTGAGTCCTCTTCCTTTGCCAATGGTCTCGAGCTCATATATTAATGCCTTGGCGACCTCCTTGTTCTCGCAGAGCTTCTTGAAGCCTTCCATGTCACCTTGCTGCACATTGGTCCCGGCAATATTGTTGGCAAAAGGGATGAAGGCTTCAGGGTCAGGAATGGCGACACCGACGAGGTAAGATTGCAAAGAGTCACCGTAAACAAATATTTGCAGCAGAAGCGGGGACGCCGTGTAGATGTTCTCAATCTTCTCGGGTGCAACGTATTCGGCTTGCGATAGCTTGAAGATGTTCTTCTTTCGGTCAATCACGACAATCGCGCCTGTCTCGTCAATCATGCCGACATCGCCTGAATGAAGCCAGCCTTCACTATCAAGGGTTTCATCCGTCTTCTCCTTATCCTTGTAGTAACCCATAAAATTGTTCGTACCACGCGTGCAGATCTCACCACGCGGGTAAGGTTTGTCGGTGGCAAAGTACTCCATTTCGGGAATGTCTACCAACTTGACTTCCACACCCGGAAATGGTGGCCCTACAATACCGGCTCTCGTCTCTCCGAACAACGTGCCGGTCGCGTGAGCGCTGTTTTCGGTTTGTCCGTATGCTTCCGTAAATTCACAACCATAGGCTACCCTCAGGAAAGTCAAGGTTTCCTTGGCCAGAGGTGCAGATCCAGTCAACATGAATCGAACACGTCCACCTAAGGTTGCCTTTACTTTGTTAAATATGAGGCGATCCCAGAGTGGATGGCTCAGACTTCCAGTCTTCATTAAGTTCTCCGTCTTCGCTGCCAAGGCACGACGCGAGAGAGCTCCCGCCAATCCCGGCGCATCTATCGTGGCCGCTTTAAGCTTCGCGTAGATTCTGTTCCATAATCTTGGGACACTGGGAAAGAGGGTAGGCTTGAGAGCTTGACAATCTTCTAGAATGAGCAACGGATCATTCCTGGTGTAACCGATGGCAGCCCCGTTGATGATGACGCTCCAGTCAATGAGACGCTCCATGATATGCGCCAAGGGCAAGTACGAGACAACGAGGTCATCGCTGTACCATTTTCGCGAGAGGCGGTTCATGTAAATAGTATGTCCGAAGTTGAGATGTGTCAATACTGCGCCCTTGGGGTTTCCCGTTGTACCTGAGGTGTAACAGATTGTCCAGGTCTCCGAAGGCTTAGGGGGTCTATGTGGTTGAGGATTGGCAGCTCCCAAGGTCTCCAATTCGCGAACATCTAACACAAATAAGTCCTTGTCAGCGCCCCAGCCCTTCAAGCTCTGTGTCTTTGTGATCGAGTAAGGTTGACTCCGGGTATCGTCAAGGGAATCGATGGTGATTATGACTTTCAATGTCGGCAACTTAGGTGATAGTGTAAGCAGTGCCGGGACATGCTCCGATGTGGTGAGAACCATGCGAATCTCAGCATGGTTGATCACATACTCCACGGCGTCCGGACCCAACGTCTCGTAGAGCGGTACGGAGGGCTGCAGAAGCTCAGCCAAGCATTCTAGGTACGCGTCTCATAACCCAACTTACCAAGCTGTAACTCACGCAAGCCAAGTCACAGAGTGTCCATTCAGGAGCATTCTTTGCAAAAATGCCCACATGGAACGGAGTTTGTCCGTTACCTCCGACAAGTTTGTTCACATGAAGCAATCCACTACCAAAGTTATTACGGCGTTCGGAAACCTCGTCGTACGTTTGCCAGGCATAGTCCCCATATGATTTTGTAGCGGGATCATAGGGCCGGTAGCCAAGGAACCTCTTGGCCCCCGCTAGTTTTTTACCTGTAAGGCAAGGGTCGTCAAGTCTCGTTACCCAGAATTGTGGGCAAGCGCCCAAGACGCCTCACGTACCAAACTCGTAACAGTCGTATAGGGTTTCAAAGGCCTCAGCACCTGGCGGTATCTGGCTGTCAGGCATGGCCGAGTTACGATAGTGACCTATAGAAGGCTCAACGTGTTAGTCGTTCAGCCCGATCATCGGACCGGCGCGGCAAAATCCCTACCGGTCTGCCCGGGCCGTTGGGTCCCAGGGACCATGACGGATTGTTTCTTGAGGTCAAACTTGTCCGCAAAGTAACCAGACTCTAGTGCGACTGAAGGAGGTGCCATAATAGAGCAGGTGCAAGAGTGAACAGTAGCTTAAATCCTGAGATTAGTCAATAATTTGTCGTGGGAATCACGTTGGAAGTCCAAGGTCGTCTTCCAAATTTGGGAAGAATTTCTGCAAACAATTAGATCATTGGAGCCAGATGTTCAATGGCATGCTTGGAATCTAGTATATTTACAAGACAAGAGATGCCTTGCTAAAGGAAGAAGAATAGGAATCATGTAAGACAATTTAGGTGAAGAGCTGTGTTCTTTTATAAGACGCGATGCCGAACATAGGTTACCGAGGGGTGGACAAGTATCACTTCGACATTTCGTGACGCAGTGGGTTGCTACGTCAGACATGCTCAGTCTTGTCAATGCATGCTTCCTGAGGCTTTTTCAGTAGACGACTCAAGCATGTCAAAATTGGACGGTTGAGTCGGCGTGCTATTTCTATATTTGGTAACCCGACTTTCAACGTCACACTCTCGCATAACTTTCTGCTATCGTCTCGCCAAGCACCACGGCCATGTCGTCTGTTCCTCCCGGCAGTCTTGCCCAAAATGTCTATCAGCAGCAGCAAAACATGAGCGGTCAAGCTGGAAATGTCTACGGGCCAACAGACGCCAAACTTCCGTACGGAAACGAGCACGGTCAGCCCGGTATGGAACCCGCAAAAGCGCCATACGACGGCGGGTATCCTGGGGGTGTTCCACCTAGTCAGCAAGGTACACCAGTTTTCGTTCAGGAGCGTCTGCGCATCGAGCAGTCGCTTGGTCCCGTTTGTCCCAAGGGTGGATATCACGAATTGCGCATGCATTATACGACCACGACGTTATTGTTTGCTTGGTTAGTTATACCGTACTTGTGCGGATGGAGAGGGAAAAGGGAGGTAGGAAGCAGCGTTATGTTTCTATCGGTCTTACTGACTCCTGCGTGTTAGTGTGTTTGCAAAAAGTGTGGCCAAAAGTTTCCGCAAATCTACCTTCCAGAGCCATGAGCTATTGTGGTCTCTGGACTTGACATCATGTGAATAACTCGTTTAGCCTTGACTCTTACATGTAAATACGGATCAGGACATAAGAATGTAGACAGTTGGAAATCGTTACTCTCGACATATTCCAGCCTGGATTGAATGCCCTTTTTATTGGTAATGGTACAATTGCAGTGTCGAAGACTATGCCTATGTTGATCCAGTTGCCGCAACAGTGCTCGACAATGTCGCTTCCTCTAACACAGCTCCCGTCAATGGCACCTTCTCGACCGCCTTATATCCAGCACCGACTACAGGCTCGCTTCCCCTCTCCACAAATTCCGTCTTGACAGGCAATTTTGCAGCACCGAGACGTAGAGCCTCCTTGGCGATTTCTTTCCGTACACCTCCAACTTCAAAAACGATCCGATTAAGAGGCACTCGACAGGCCCAATAATCAAAAGCGCCTTTTCCTTTTCCCATTCTCGTTTCATTGCCTTTACTCGTCACCGGTATGTCAGGAAACACTCTCATCCATATCCGCGATCCCTTGACGGCCTTTATTTTTCGGCGGATTGTGCTGTGACAAGCGGTTAGCTGGAAAGCGGTTAACCTGGCACCTTCTATGATCCGCAGCCCATAGGTTCCAAAGACCACTGTGGTGCCTTTGGTGGAACCCCCTGTCGGTAGAGGGATCTTTCCTTTCTGTGATTTGCGATATTTTGTTCGTCGAGGGGATAGATTAGAGGCGTGTCGAACTTGATGACCGAAGGAAGAAAAGATGGGTAGAATTGCGTTGTGAGTGCTAGTGACGGTCGATTGAGTGCGGTTGGGCAAGTCATTCTTAGTCTGTTGTAGGTTTCGCCCCAGCGCACCCTTACACAGGGCACGGAGTTGACCAAACATGCCGAGCAGATCTACTTTGCAATATCGCTTACAATTTTCAAAATAGATATTTACCTGTGACGTAGACGGAAGAGAGACAATGGTGGAAATTTTGGCTAAACTCCAACATACGCCTCTTAGGCAACGAAGGCTTGATATATGCATCATTTGCATGGGACAGAAGATGACATTTGCTTGGATGATGCCTTTAAGCATACATGAGATACATGGTCTATAATACAGGATGCAAAATGCACATTTACAGCTGCAAATTCTTTCTCGCCGTTCTTTGGTATGGTCGAAGTACCCATTCCGTGTCCGCTTCCGCAATATCCACCGTGCCCAACTTTATCTCGTACACTAGGGGACGATGAGCATTGAATCGAATGCGCACATGGTCGACATGTTGCTTACCTCGCATTTCAAATCGCGGTCCTACCTCGGCCAATTGAGCCTCCTTGTAACTTGTCTTTACAAAGACATGATGCCTAATAATTCCATGAGTAATTCATATGGAAGCTTAACGAGAAGCACACGGCATACCTGAAGGAAATGTAATCTCCATCATTGGCAAAAGTCATCACTCGCTTTGAATCCTCCTTCGGCACGGGGAACAAATACTTGAGGATGTTGGTGACCCGATGCCCCAATTTGGAATTGAAGTTGTTGAAAATGAGGTGCGGATAGGCTTCGGATACTGTGCCTTGATCTTTGATATCGTGTCGTAACACCACATTATGTAGCGAGAAATACGCCGTGGGACCGTAGGGAAAGTGACATACAACCATGCCATCTGTAAAACATCTTGTTCAATACAGATGACGTGGTGGAGAAAAGCTTATACTGACCGGGTTGGCCTCGATGCTCATGCAAAATGATCAAGTCAGTGACCTCGTTGGCTTTACAAGCATCCACGATCTCCTTCATGACATGATTACCACGATTGATCCGTTGCGAGTTTGGAAAGACCAAGCGCATTTCCTTATTGGACATCAGCACACCTGCAATCTTCGCCAAAGGCATCATCACTCACTTTAGAAAATTGCTGTAGTCGACTGCTTGGATCACGCGAGGTCGTGATGAGAATCTTTGGATCAGAGACTCCTGCTCGTGCGTACTCGTCATCAACGTGCGTTTCAGGTTCTGAAGCCTCTCTGTCAGTCACGGTAAAGATTTTTATACTCTTTACTCACCAGTCTGCGCTTCGTCAAAGTGCAAGTCCTTTTGCAGTCCACCAGCTTCTTTCCGTAGTTCGGTCGGAATCGGCTTACCCTCTGTAACGCACAATACATGTTAGACTAAGCGACTCAGTACTTTGACTTAAAGCATCACTTACGCTCAATGGCCTCTTTTATCTTTTGCTTGCGTTCGAATATTTGTCGCTCTTTGGACTCCAAAGACTTGCGATATAGGTATTCTCGGCGTAACCGAGTGTTGCGACGAATCTATAATATGCAATATGGTCGGTTGAGCATCCAGCCTTTCAAATGAACCGTGCATGGCTACTCACCATGTTCTTTCACACAAAAAGAAAAATCAAGAGCCCAAAAAATGGAAGCCACCAATCTTAGCGCAAATTCCAACAAGTTCGAGGATTCACACCTTTATTTCAAGCCAAATTTACATTACGGTCCTGCTGTATAAAAGTCGTTGACTCGCTCAATGGTAGCAGGCTGAGACTCACTGTCCTTGGCAGCTGAGACTAGCGACTCACCACCATCTTCAGCCAGTACAACAATATTGGACTGACCGTTCCCTTGAACACTCTTGGCTGCATTACTACTATCTAACAGCTCATTACCGTCGTTAGCCTGTAATTCTTTGTCATCTGCCTTCATCTTCTTTTTCGGACTCGTGGGCGTTTCTCCATTGCCCTGTTTCTGCGAAGAGACACGAGTGTCAAACGCAAAGACTGGAATGTAATGGCTGGCTTACCTTGTCTGATTGACTACGCTTCAACTTCTTCTCTGAATCTTTGGTGAGCTCAGGTGGCAAAGCGGAGCTGCACATAACGATGAGAAGAAATCTTTTCCGCCAATAGCACAATGCGCATACCTCTTCAAGTGTTGGACGACGATCGCCATCCTCTTCTCATCATAACTATCCCAAGCCTTAACCAGATCCATGAATTCCCGAGTGGGCCAAGATATATCTAGCTTTCGGGTCCCTTTCGAGTCCGCTGAATGATTGTGGTGAGAAGATGGTTCATACGGTACGCACATCCCTACCTTGTTTAGGTTCAATATATAATCCAATGTAAAATGTCGTGGTGTAGACATTGTGCTTTCCGTCCTCTCCATTGACCTTTTCGCCGTCCAGCTTCCCCCCTTCCAGATCTATATCAACGCTAGTAGCAGCTGCAAAGTTGCCGTGAGCCACCTCCCGTGCCTCCTCATCGGTCTTGCAATAATGTGTCTTGTCCACCCCTTTGATGAAAGGATGTGCCAAGGTTAGGTTTTCAACTACCTCCAGTCTCATGACTAGCTGTCTTATCCGCGATTCCACCATGCCAGACCTAGACAAAGTCCTTAGCCTTCTGCAACTTCGTTCTGTAGCTATAACGGACCATTTCAGTTGCATTTCGGCAGAATCTGAGCTTGCGATAATCTGGATATAGTATCTGTATCTTCCAAAGAAATCGTGCTTCTCAAAAAGCCCATCCCATTTCTTTGTTCCCACCATGATACCATCCACAATATCAGCAGCTCGCTTGAATTCGGCTTTCATGACTGTCTGAGTTGATTGAGTGACATTATGGGTAGAGCACATGGATGGGTAAGCGGGTGTGATGATGGGCATACGATGAGCTTTATCGGCCGGATACAGCTAAGAAAGCATCAGCAAGCTATGCCACATGTGTTCCGCGTACCTTTGGGTTCCAGACTCTGACGTGTAGCGGTCCATCCTCAATGATCTTGAGTAGCACTGGCTGAGGCCATTGCCATTTGAAGAATATAATGAAGAATTTGCTGACAATAGTACCTGCAGCAGCATTTGGGTACAACTGGCAGATACGGGCCACCAACATAGCCCATGCAACACCACCCAGGAAGCCAAGGACGTTGGCGTAGATGGCTCGTTGCTTGGCCCATAGCTTGATGCATCGTAATGCGATGCGGAACGATGCCACATTTGGGACGAGACGCAGAATCTCATCAGTGACGCGAGAGCCTATTGTACTTGTCCAGGCCTGTACATGCGCAATATGATCCACCTACCGTTGAGACTGCGCACGTCCCGTTCATCAATGTCCCTCAACAGGTTATTATCCTTAAGTTCCAATGTGTCTGGTATTTTTTGCAGCCGCAGTATTGCGCAAACGAAATCGATCTAAGCATACAATTAGCAAGCCCTTATTATGATGCACAATGGTGTCACTTACAGGGATACCCTGAAAGTGCATTTTAATCACAGGTACGTATGCATCAGGGACAGCCTGGAAACAAAGACATGAGATGGCGAACGGCATTCTTTTGGTCTTTTTACCCACCGTCAACTCTGCAACTTCTTCTCTTTCCTTCAAGATCTCGTACATTGTTTCGAAAAAGTCCTCTCTCGTCACCATTGAAGGTAACACGCACAATGTATCAATATCGGCGCCTAAAGACAGACAATGAATTCGCAATGAATTACCCGTAAAGGATGATTGTACCTGCGCCATGAACTCCCAAGCGATAGGAGCCAAAGGTGAATATCTTGCCCCCTGCTTCTCTTGCTACATTTTCCGGTAAGGCGCGTTTCTCGATGCAAACGCGGTACACAAACTGCTTGACAATCTGTTGAAGCTTTCCAAGCACAATCTCTCTACGTAATAAACCATTGTAAGCAATGTGAACATCCAAAAGCGGCGTCTACCCACCTGCGCTTTGCTTCCTCTTCACTCTCAAAAAGACCATGATCATGCAGTGTCTTTATGAGGCTGTCGGTTACCGCCAGGTCGTTAGCGCTTGGTTCGTTATATGAAATGGGCTCTGTGACGCCCAAGTAAGGCATTCCTCTCTTATATACCCTGAGATCTGTCAGCATGAAGAGTAATGACCAGCCTTCACACTTACACTGCCATATCGCGAAAGAGAGGAAATCGATTATTTGCACCATGTCTCGCAACGTTGGAGCGAGAAGTACTAATGCTCGTGGCCAAGCGGTGGTTGAGCCAGTGAAATTCAAGAGATACCGTGCAGGTCAAGTTCCTGAAGATTACAGAGAGCCTTCGGATGACGATGAGGAGGAGGAAGAGCAGGAGATTAGAAAACAGCAGGCACTCGGTCAAACAAAAAGGTCGAGCATTGCCTTCAATAATGCCAGTAAGGAGGTCGTCACTGGTATACAACGGGTAGAGATCACGGAGGCGGATGCTCAAGGAGACCGAAGACTACGAAGACTGCAAGAATCACGTGGATCGCGACAGGAAAAAGCTCGACAGCACGATGATACTTCGACGGCGATACAGGAGGAACAAGAGGAGGAAGAAGAGGAGGATGAAGCTGCACTGGCTCGAAAGCGAGCTCTCTTAAAGGAGAGAGCAAGGCAAAGGTTAGCCGAAGAACAGCGTGTGGAAGGAGCGGAGGAAGAAAGCGAAGAGGAGGAGTCTTCAGAGTATGAGACGGATTCTGAAGAGGAGGAGCAGGAGATCAAACTAGTAAAACCAGTCTTTATATCAAAGTGAGCAAACTGGAGAGGAATGTTGACGCTTTTGTCTCATTTCTAATGAAACTCGATTTGCAGATCGCAGCGGGATACGGTGAAAACCAGAGAGAAATTGGAGGCTGAAGAAGCCGCAAAGGAGGAAGCTCGAAAGAAACAGCTCGAAGAAAGGCGGCTCCAATCACACAACATGGTAGCGGAGCAGATCAAGAGGGAATTAGAAGCACCGACAAGAGATGCGGATGGATCTGGACCACCTGAGGTGGATGATACTGATGACGTGGATCCTGCACAGGAGTACGAAGAATGGAAGATCCGTGAACTGATGCGCATCAAACGGGACAAAGAAGAGAAAGCCGAGTCTGTATCAATGACTCCATTTTGTTGGTCTTACTTACTATTTCTCTTAGACGCGAACGCGAGCTGGAAGAACTGGAACGCTACCGGGCACTACCAGAGCACATTCGCTTAAAGGAAGATTTGAAAAGAGCGGAAGAGTCACGAAAGAAGGAGAAGGGGCAACAGGCATTCATGCAAAGGTATTACCATAAGGGAGCCTTTTATCTGGTGAGTTCTCTCTGTCTACACGGCAATGAGAGATTCACACGTTGTGGTTGCAGGACAAGGACGATGAAATCTTTAAACGAGATTACACCGCTGCTACTCCCGATGAAATCCGGAACAGGGAACTGCTGCCCAAGGTTATGCAGGTTAAGAACTTTGGTAAACATGGTCAAACAAAGTATACGCATCTGGTGGATCAAGACACTTCACAGGTAGGTGTCGTCAAGCCTGTTAGGCTTGTTTTGCTCATGATGACGCTAGTTTGATGCTGGGTGGGCCCAAAAGACTGATATAAACAAGCGCGTGCTTTCTCGGATGGGTGGCATAAAGGACGATTTTGGGAGGTCATCCAAGAGATCGCGTTACTGAGTTTGAGGCTGAATTCAGCCTGCTTTGTGTATTTATAGCACATTGTACATAGCATTTTGACACACGTGTAATAACAGCAAGTTTGTCTTAGTCTGCATTGGTTGTTTGGCAAGACAACGTCTGAACTTTAGTTAGTTTTGGGGGCTTTATTCTTCTTGGACTTTGTCTTCTTATTTGTGGTGCTAGAGCCTAAACCATGACAAATTGTTATTAGCATGTGTCCTTTCAAGTCGGGCTCAAGAATACTCACCGGCAGGCTGCCAAACTTGGAACTTGTTAATACCCCAGTAGGCATCAGAGAAAGCGGATGGGTTGTTTTGAACATAATCTTGGCAGGTACCAGGGCAGCTGAATTGACTGTACACATTGCCAGCCCAGTCACCGCAGAAGGTCAAATCAACGACAATTTGATGGTTGGCGAAGAACGACGACGGGCAGCTGGAACCAAAGGGGAAGTTGGCATCAGGCGTGGGCCATCCGCTTGGGTTTGGAGATCCGGATGTAATGTCAGATGGGATAGCGCTACGTTGGAACCACCAGATGGAGATGCCATTGCTGTTCCACAAGGTAGCATAAACACCTCCGCCAGCATTGTTCAAATTGTCACCGTACGAGGTAGGTCTGTCGATTTGTTAGTAGGCAGGCAATGCTTCATCAATGCTTTGATGTGCAACTTACTGTGTGTTGGTCACACCGCAACCTTGGTTGCTGGACTGGCCCGGAGCATTGATCCAACAATTGCTCGTGACCGTGGTACCAGTTTGAGAGCGGGAAGCAGGCATCGTACATCCCTGCTGAGTATGTAGGGTCATG